>ML840426.1:5578-41901 GCA_009831015.1 Picea engelmannii | reverse complement strand
TCCAGTGATGGATGCATGTTTCGTAGATTGGATATTTTTTTATAGAGTGCACATATTTAAGTCAAACCAGTGCCAATAGATCAAGATAAGTCATCGAAATACATAATTGGAGTCCTAATATCCAATTTGAGAAGTATAGTAGATGTTGTGATCGTTTTACATTTTTGGCCTTAAACTCTAATTACGTAAAGGAGCTCCATTGAAAAGTAAGTGATTTTCTTTCAAACTCTAGTTCTATTTTTGGGTTATAGCAATGAAGATTTATTTTACAAGAGAAGATGATGGTTTTAGTCTTGAAGAATACATAAAATTGATAAAATCAATGACATTATTTTGGAAAAATTATCCCTATCTTAATTGTAGAGGCGATGCGACAATTTGGTGGAATTTTCTTAACTATGAAAAGATCAAAGAACTTTTAGATAACAAATATGAAAAAATGGTTTTAAACAACTTGTTTCATTTTGTGAAGAAGGATAAGAAGAGAACTAGGAATTTTTTTATGTGACAACTTAATATTACAAGTTCATGGATGTATTGAACAAGAGAAGATCATTGTTTCTATTAACCCTAGTTACAAGCATAATCTTGTCAATGTTAACATGGTTAAAATATTGCAAATACCCATAAAGAATATTCAAATCACACAGGTTGAGAGCGAAAATGTTCAATTTTTTAAAGATTTGAAGATTATTATGGAAAAAATTATGTTCCATTTAGATTTCCATACTATAGATTTGGGTTATGTGGATATTGTTTTGGGATAGTCTTGGATGAACTTAGTTGGTAGAGTTAGTATTAATGTGCAAAAAACATTTTTGAAACATTTGTACAAGAAAAATGAAATTATAATGCAGGATATTTCTTTTATTAAACAAGAAGGGCCCAAGGATGTAGATGTAGAAGTCCTTGCAAGGAAACCAATTGAAATACCCAATGACACATCAAATGAAGAGTCTGTGGTTGAATCCAAACAAGATCCTATAGAAGAACTTGAAGAAAATTCTCATGAACAACGTAAATAGGAAGAAAAGCTAAGAAGTTGCATAATGTAGAGTCAAAGAAAGAATAATCGAAAACTAAGGTTGTTTTATATAACCACCCACACCACTTAGAAGAACAACACTCATCAAGGCATGGGCTGAGTGTCAGTACACTTACTATAGGTCTACACAAAACTAGAGAGACAACTAGCATGGAGGCACATAGAAGAATAAAATAAATGCATGGAGATATTAGAGTAGCACAGTGAAGACATGGATCTCTAGAAGAAACTGGAATCAAGATCGAGGAAAGGTGATAGTTGGACCCCATGTCCATATTTCACTAGGATCTGACAGCTTCTGGGACCTCGTGAATTCTCCATGGAGAACTCCGACCGTCAATTATTCCTTGACGATTTCAGCGAAATGAACACGGTATCTTCACAAAAACTTGTCCTCCAGCAAACCAAAGTTGTTGCGTCTCCTTCCAACGTTTAAGACACAAACTCCCTTAAGCTTTCTCCATGACTCGAGTCTTCAAGATGACTCCTACACGCACTCCTTGCGGCAATTCTTGAACACTTTCAAGTATTTGAAATTTCTGACTATGTGCACTCACTTTTCAGCAACAGTCCTTCACTCCTTCCCTCAGGTTGCAAACCCTGAGAATCTACTCAGCCTGCACACACCCTGCACAGATCCTATGCTAGAATTGCACTTCTTCGAGAATGAGAACAGTGTTATCTCCTCTAAGCTTTCAGAGACGAACTCTAACTATTGTGAATGCACACCTTGTGGACGATTTCACTACACTCCTTGCAGGAAAACTCTTGCTCAGACAAAGAAACAATTGAAACTCATTCTTTGCTCTCCCTCTCTTCAGATTTTAGACATTCAATATGAAATCATACATTCACGCAGAAAAGAAAAATGCATAACAGAGGGTAAAAAAACATATATAAATCAACATGTGCAACACAGAAAGCAATTGGACACCATGAGTCTGAACTAAAGATCTTTGTATTAATCCAGAACTTTTGTACATGGGGTTTACTCTACACAGCTCTCTGCTTCTTCTCTCCTGTGCTCTCTTCTCATAATGCTGCTAAATTGTTACAATAATACAAGTGAGGGTGTCTATATCTGTTTTCCCTCCGGCTCCTAAAAATGTCTAATCTAGGAATTCAATTCTACCTACTTACATTCATTAACATAAATTCCTTCACCCAATACAGACGACAGCAGGACGCTCAAGGTCTGTTTACAATATTGAAGTATTCCCTTCCTTAATTGTTTCATTTATGTTTGGTGTATTCACTTCAAAAACATTCAAACAATTTTATCATGTGCCAAAATGCATTGGCGCCTTCCCCACGCTCGCTTGATGTTGGTGATTCTCCTGCATCAGCTGGTCATACATCTTTCTTTAGGAAAAGAAAACATATAGTTTGTCAAATCATCAAACTCATCTCCGTTACGACCTCCAGAGCCTACCTGTGTGGTCACTTCCTTGGTGTGCATGCCATGGCTCCCACCTAATGGTGTGGAAGGTGGAGATATGAATAGTTGCATTCTGACAGCTATACGAGGTCCTGCGTCGGGACCCTATGGCATATGTGCAATGCCACTACTACCGATACCATGCATGTTGATGTCAACAAGATCCAAAAATATCTATATAATAAAGAAAACATTTTTTCGTTTAGATAATGTAATAGTTAAAAATCAAGATTTCATAATTGATCTTATGACACAAAAATAAAACCACTTGAAATTATGGTTATTACCTTATATGTCTTAAGACTTTTCATAAATTCTTTGATCCTTTCTTCAACCTCAGGAATTTGATCTAGAATATCTAAAAAGTGAGCTAGTTCCTTGTTTTCTTTATTGATATTTTTTCTAATTAAAACCATAGGGTCGGAGGATTCATACAAATCCCTTTCATTGAGCGAATCATCATCAACATCATGTCCCGTCAACTACATATTCAAAAAAATAAATGATAATTCAGTTATGCAAACAAATACAATAATTGATCATCACAGAAATAAAATGCACATTAAATGCAATTCAAAAATTGTTGTTCATTTACCTGTTTTGAGGCCGCTTTTGATTACCATGACAAGCCTTCCACATTACAGTAAAATTAGAACCTTTATGATTATCATGAGAAATAAATTTAAATTTGTGAGAAATTCAAATGTCGATAACAAAAATTGGACACACTGAGTACTAAACAGACCGAAGCTCTCCAAATTGATTAACACCATAAAGAACATAATGAAAATCATAAAATTAGTATACGTAAATTAGTATACGTGCTTCCCCCATAATATCAACATCTGTATCTATTCGATTCAAATTGTAATCAATCAATAACTCTTCCCCTACAACTATTGATTTTATTGCACATATGAATACATGGTTTCCTTCACGCCCCTCAAATACGCAATTGGGTTGCTTATTTATGGTCGTGGGTCATGTATTACTTATAAACCCTACAATATTTCACGTTTCTTTTGGCCTTCCGTTAATATAGATGGTTGCTCCTTTATTTTGATCATTGTCTTTTAGTTGTATATAATTTGCATCCAAGCCATATCTTCACATTCTTTTTTTATATTGGACTATTCATATCCAATATTTGTATATATAATAGGGTTCAATGTACTCCATCAATTTAGTTAATTCATCATAATACACCTTTATTCCATCCATGGAAAATATCCCCAAACCATGTGTAATGACCCTTGATTATTAATTAAAATTAATTTATTAATGCAATCCTAAAAGATTAGCTAAACTGTATTTATGTCTTAAAATAACATTTCTAATTGATTATTATTAATGAGTTAGTCATGATGGTTAATGATTCATTTAAGTATTAAATAATTCATTAATTAATTAAGTATTAAATAAAAGGTGGAGAATAAAATATAACATTGAATTAAGTTGCGTATACAAGAAGGGATCACATAAGGATCCCGAGAAGATAAAAGAATTAATGGGAATGGATAAGGGTAATAAAGGAGTTAGGTGAGGAGGTAAATGAAAGGAAGGCGGTGAAGGAGGAATAAGGAGGGGGAAAGGAGTTTAGAGGGGGATCATTATACGAGAGCGGAGAAGGGATTTTGGGAGAGCTTTGAGTATTGGACAGAGGGAGGAATTTTGGGAGTGGCATTGACAAAGTGGACCAGAGTTGCTGGAGGTTTTGGGCTCGGAGGGCTAGGATATCCATTGATATCCTAGGGCTAGGCGCTAACTAGTCGGCAGGGAGGTCGGATTTTGGGTGGTGTCCTAAAGAAGCAAGCTAAGGAAGCAAGCGAAGGAAGCAAGCTGTGGATAGCATTAGAGTTAAGGTATTTAAATTCAAATTTATGGATTGTTTTACTTAGATTTATTACTCATTGACAAATTTTACTTGCGTAAGTGTTGAGAAAATTTTGAAAATTTTATTTCTTTATAAAGCTTATAGAAATTACTGTACATTTGATAGAATTACTAGCTGTTAATTTAAAATCGGTCATTACACCATGTAATGATGATGGACCAATCCGATATATCCTTTCGTTTACACAAAAACCAGTGTTTATTTCAGGAAGATCCTTGGGTACCCATTGTTTCACTATATGTTTGTGCCTCAAGGGAACCTCGCTGTCATCTATTCTCTCATGGTCATAATAACATGATCCCCCTTTTGCAATAAAAATTCCATGCATCTATAGAATTTTCTTCTGATCTTCTCACCTCTAGTTGATCTCTGCCTGTTAGACCTACTAGATGTCTCACTTTATTCTATTCTACCTGAACTTCCCTCACTCAATGAAGATATATATGATAAATACATGTTTTCTTGTACTTCCTATAACACCATTGATGACAGAAACAATCATTCAATTAGGGTTTTGGAAATCTATAAAAGAAGGGTCAGTGACCTAATTCATCATTATGCAGATTATGACTTGACTTTGAGGAGAAGAGGTGCATCTCAGAAGAGATAGTTCAGTGTCTTCTAGGAGGAAGACACCAGTTGGCTGATTTCCATGTTGAAAGACACACCCTAGTCACCGGGATGATCACCCAAGTCTTCCATCATTCTTCATTGATTCCACAGTGCTCCCATATTCTGGGTATTATATTTTAGTTACTTATTTGTATTCCAGCTAAGATCCTTTTGTCTTTTGATCTAGCCGAGTGTTGTTATTTTATTCAAACGCAGTTGCTTATTTGTATTCGGGCTAAGATCCTTTGTCTGCTGATCTAGTCGAGTATTGTAAGTTTATTTAGCTGCAGTCAGTCATTTTGTAATCCACAGAGATATCATAATACAAACTTTACAGTCCTTTGTCGCATTTATTATTTGTATGATCATTTATATGATGTAAACCTTTGATCCTACACACACATTAGCAACATTTCCTAGACTCGCCAAGTCAGGAACATTACATTGGTATCTGAGCTTTAGTCCTGCCAGCCTGTGACTAAAGACAATGAGTGCAGCAGAAGACCCAGAGGGCCATGAACACGTAGGTGACGAATATTTCACTTACAACAGGCATCAGGAAAGAAGGCATAGGCCTGATTTCCCCCCTTTTCCTCCTAGCTCAAAGGAAGAGGAAGAGGCACACAAAGAAGCAGAGAGAAGGGCAGAGCGTGATGATGAGTGCGAGGCAGAGAGGATACTAAGAGACAGATATGAGCGACCAGAGGGCAGTGGAAAGGCCCCCGTAGATCTAGAAGAATCTTTCATGCAGGTTATCAATGGTATGTTAGCTAGTCAATGGACCATGTCTCAGTCCTTGGCATAGGTGGTTGATAGATTGGTTAGATTGGGCACCCCATATACATAAGTCCTGCATGCATCACAAGGGAACTTGGGAGCAGGCAGTAGACCCCATCCACCCTCTCGCACATACACCTCTGCGAGTAGGATTCCTAGACCCTTGTTTCTCAATTTCCATAGGGCACCCCCAGTAGTAGCACCGCCACCAATAACAGAGAGGCCACCCACTCATGCCGACGACATTGCAGAGTATAGGAAGGAGTATGCAACATTTTTTCATGACTTCCATCAATACATGACCTTAGTCGAGTACTGTGGACTCAGACTCAAGAACCGCCCCAGAGAGCCATAGAGGGGAGGACCACAACAAAAATAGGGGAATAACCTCAATTTCATCTGAAAAGTTGGGAAACTCACCATCCCTTCTTTCAACGGATCGTCCAAATACACCACCAGAGCTTGGGTACAAAAGCTAGACACATATTACAAGCTCAACAAGATGACCGAGACATAGGAAATCAGTTTCGCAACATTACACTTGTAGGGTGAGGCACACGAGTGGTGGTATTGTGGACTGGTGACATTGGGTCACAGTTGCATCACCTCCTATAGGGAGTTTACAGATAGGCTCATGGACAGGTTTGATAGGAAGGATCCCGAGATACACTTCAGGGATCTAGACCAGTTGCGAAAAACTGGCACAACAGAGATGTTCATCATAGAGTTTCAGTGGGTAGTCGTGGGAGTGATAGATATATCAGAGCCCAGACTGATCATGCTATTCACAGAAGGACTCACAGAGCCTTTGAGAGGATGGGTGAAGGCATACAAACCTCCCACTTTGCAGGATGCCATCCGTCACACTCGAGATCTGGTAGACTCAGTGCCAAAGACTAAAAAATTCTCCAAACCATTTGTGCCCCAGAGAAATCAAGATAGGAAGCCATTCCAGAGAGAATGGAAGGGCAAGGAGAAGCTGGATGATGAGACTAGGCGAGAGCTTATGAGGAAGAAGCTTTTCTTCAGCTGCAAAGATCCTTGGGTCCCAGGCCACAGGTGCATGGGCAAAAGAGAGATTCATTATATTGAGGTAGCAACAGACAGCTTGGACATTGAGGAGGAGGAGAAGAATAGTGGACCCACTAGTTCAGAGGAGGAGTTAGCACCAACAGAGGAGTAGCCTCCCCATAGACCACCAACACCGAGAGGAGCCCATCCTCCAGTAGTCCCACAACCGCCAGAATAGGCTAATAGGAGGAAGCTAGCAAAGGGAGGTGCCAAAGAGACCCTTTCTAGTGTTACCAGGTATGATACCCTCTGTATCAGAGGGATTATCCAGGTGCAATGAGAAATCGCCCTGATATATGGTGGGGCCACCCACAACTTCATCGACGCTTCACTAGTATCGAGATAGACACTTCAGACATAGGAGTTTGAGGGGTTTGATGTTGCGGTAGCAGATGGTCACATAGTGGAGTGTCTAGATAGAGTTCCAAACTTAGAGATGAAGTTAGGAAACTACAAAATGAGAGACACATTTTATGTGGTTGACCTATCGGACACATATGTGGTGTTAGGAGTTCAGTGGATGATTACCTTGGGAAAAATCAATACCAACTACCAAACCTTGGAAATGGGATTCAAATATTAGGATGGGAAGAAGGTTGTTCTAAGAGGTATGTCGACAGGAGCACCCAAGAAAATTTCAGCCAAGAGAATGGAGAGGATATTTAGACATGGGGAGGTAGCATATGTGATGACGCACGCAACCCTCAACCTGCAGGTCGAAAGGTCTTCGTCAACAAGATCGTTCTTCTCTCCTTTCACTGGCCCGAAGAACTCTAAAATGATTCTTCTAATTTCCTTTCAGAAATTATGCACCCACAACAAACCCTCGTGGGATCCTCCCTTTGCACTTAGGAGCTCGGACTTCACGATATCGCGAATCCTGTGGTTGAGCGCCTACTCACTATGACCCCGAATCCCGAACTCCGAAACTCCGTCTTGTAGGATTTTTCGAGTTCGCGAGTTGCGATAACATGAAAATCTACCCACGAACCTCAAAATATCGATATTCTATTCACTGAAATCCCGAGATATCAGGCTCCGACACGTTTCTCGACGCTATCCCCACAACTAGCCTTCTCACCTTCTCGAGACTTAAACTCGATTTGAATTCTACATCGATAGTGTGCCACCTGTCCACCTTGATGACCTCCGTGGTCCCACACAATCCTATCAATCCTTCACGGCTTCGCAATTTCGTGAACTTTGATACCAAGTCTTCGACCCTTGTACTCACGAAATCCCTATAGGCGATTTCACGAGTGATCGAATGGCTCCTTACTAGATTGGATCTACGGTTCTACTCCTCCTGAGCTTAGAACTTTTTGAAGCACTCGTTGTAGCTTCCTTGCGCCCCCGTGAGGTCTAACAACTCACGGGACTTCGCAGATTCTCCACAAAGAATTTCGACCGTCCTTTTTCCTTGAGAACTCATCCTCCTGTGGTCCGATGTTGTTACACCTTCCTTCATATTTTCAAGGTACTTGGACACTTTCCTTCCTTCGACCCCTTCGAACGTCCAAATCCTTCTGAACTTTCCACAAATTTGGGTCCGTCAGAAAATTCCTGCTCGCACTCCTTGCGGCAACCTTCAAATACTTTCAAGTGTTGAACTTCTTCGACTCTGTGCACACCTGCAGCAATGGTTCTTCAACGAATTTTTAGATTTGCAAATCTGAGACCTTACTCGGCCTGCGAACTCCTTGCACGACTCCTGTGCCTGAATGCACTTCTATGGAAATGAGAACAAAAACTATCTCTCCTGAGCTTTCAGAGACAAAACTCTGAACCCTTTTGTCGACGCACTCCTTGTGGACAATTTGACTACACTCCTTGCAGGAACTCTTTCTCAGATAGAGAAACAATTGAAACTCATTTCTCTTACTCCCTCTCTCAGATTTTAGACATTCAATAAGAAATCATTCATACATAGCATAAAAGCAAGTGTACAACAGAAAGAGTAAAATAACCATGAACATAACATTCAAAGATGCATACACATAGAATATGTGAACACCATGAGTCTGAATCACAGTTTTCTTGTATTAATTTAGAAGTTGTATACATGGATTCTGCTACACAACTCTCTGCTTCTCCTCTATGCTCTTCACACTAATCTTCATGTTCCTATTATAATACACAATGAGGGTGTCTATATCTCGTTTCCCTCTTGCACTCTAAAATTGTCTAATCTAACATTCAATTTCATCTACTTTCATTAACTACCATAAATTCCTTCTACCTACTAAAGAAGAGAGCGGATTTCTTCAAGGTCTATTTACATTATACAAGGACGCTCCTTCTTAATGGCTTCATTAATATTTTGAGACATTTTCAAAATTTGTGTTGGACGCTTTTCCAACTGTCTATTGTCTCCACACTGGCTCGCTTGAGATGCTCCTGCATCATACTCCCTTTCTTGAAAATTTTCATGGGCTCCTATCCATGAGCTCGTGCATGGTCTATCCATGCCTCTGGATCTCTGCTTCATTCTCCCAGCTGGAATATTCAACTGGATGGTCCTTCCACTTGACCAAATATCCAAAGTATTGCTTTTGCCTGGTCTTCTTACTCACTCTTTTGTCCAGTATGCGCTCCATCTGCGATTTATCTGCAATTGGCATCTTCTTTGTCCACTGGATCACTGGCTGCTCATTTCCTATCCCTGCTTCCTCAGTTGTATATGGGTACAAATCTGAGATATTGAATATCGGAGAAATTCCGATCCCATCGGGTAATTCAATCTCGTAAGCATTTGCCCCAAATTTCTATAAGACCTTATATGTTCCTCTCGGGAACCTTTCCTTCTTTAAAGGTGCCAGAATCAAGTCACCAACCTCAAATTCAAGTTTTCTCCTATGTTGATCTGCTCTGCGCTTATATTCCTGGCTCGAACTCTGCAATTTCTCCTTCACTGGGCTGTGAAGTTCCTTCATCTCCTCTGCGAAATCTTCTACACTAGCGCTCCTAGTTGCAGTCTGTTCTGAATCTCTCAATTCAGAAATTCCTCTCGGCTGCATGCCATAGACAATCTGAAATGGACTCTTCCCTGTGCTTCTGTTAACTGAGTCGTTATAAGAAAGTTCTGCCTGTGCTAATATGTTGTCCCACTGGCTGTGGTGTTCTATCACCAAGCTTCTCAGCAAGTCTCCCAGACTTCTGTTTACCACTTCTGTTTTTCCATCCGTCTGAGGATGATAAGCCGAACTAAATGAAAAGTTAGTCCCCAACTTCTTCGATAAGGTCCTCCAAAAGTGACCTATGAACTTAGTGTCTCGATCCAAAACTATGCTCCTTGGTAAGCCGTGAAGTCGAATGACTTCTTTGAAAAACAGATTCGCAATGTGAGTTGCGTCACTGGTTTTCTGACATGGAATGAAGTGTGCCATCTTGGAAAATCTATCCACCACCACAAAGATTGAGTCAAAACCTCTTTTTATTCTTGGCAACCCCAATACGAAATCCATGTTGATTTCATCCCATGGCTTCTCAAGTATGGGCAATGGTTGATAAAATCCGACACTCTGTCTCCTTCCTTTTGAATGTTGGCAAATTTTGCATCTGTCCATGAATCTCTTGACGTCTGCTCGCATTCTCGGCCAAAAATATGACTCATTCAATTTTGTGAACGTCTTGTCGTGACCAAAGTGCCCTGCCAATCCTCCACTGTGTTTCGCCTTCAGCAAAGTCTCCCTCATGGAGCATTTCAGAATACACAGTTGATTACCTTTAAACAGTAATCCTTCCTGGATCATGTATTCTTCCCATTGGATTCTATCTCTGAGAATTGGATTCTCAGCCGCTTCATACACCTCGTTAAAATCTGGATCATTTCTATACATGTCCCTGAGATCATCAAACCCCAATGTTTTGACTCTGAACTCCTGCAATAGAAAACACTTCCTGCTAAAAGCATCAACAAATTTGTTAGCAGTACTAGAAATATGTTTAATCACAAAAGTGAAAATTTTCATATATTCCACCGATTTAACATGTCTCTGATTCAACTTTTCCTGTTGAGTCACAAACTGTAGTGCATGGTTGTCACTGTATAAGACAAACTCTTTCGGGATTAAGTAATGTCTCCATTTTTTCAGTGCTTTAATGATAGCATAAAACTCCTTGTCATAAGTGGAGTATTTCACTTTCACTTCATTCAGCTTCTCACTGAAGTATGCTATCGGCCCGTCCTCTTGACTCAAGACTGCCCCTATTGCAAACCCACTTGCATCGCATTTCACTTGAAATGTCTTCTGGAAATCCGGCAACACTAGAATTGGTTGTTCCGTAATCTTCCTCTTCAACAGATTAAAACTCTTCTCAGCTTCTTCTGTCCAGTGAAAGGATTTGTGTCTTTTCTTCACTATGTCCATCATCGATGCACTAATCCCACTAAAATATCTGATGAACTTTCATAGAAACTAGCCAATCCGTGAAAACTTCTCACCTCAAATATATTCTTCGGTGATGGCCAATTCTTAATCACTTCCACTTTATCTGGATCCATCCTCAAGTCATCTGCAAAAATAAAAAAACCCAAATAAATGAGCTATGTCTTCATGAATGAGGGTTTCTTCATATTTATTAGCATCTTTTCTTGTTGTAGCCTCTGCATCACTGTAGCCAAATGTTTCAGATGCTCTGCCACTGTTTTACTGAAAATCAGTATGTCATCCAAATACACAATGACAAATTTTCCGATGAACTCCCTCAGGAATTTGTTCATCAACCTCATGAAGGCAATCAGTGCATTTGTTAAGACAAATGGCATAACAAGCCATTCATACAACCCTTCATTGGTTTTGAATGTTGTTTTCCATTCATCGCCTTCTCTCATGCGGATTTGATGATAATTGCTTTTAAAATCAATCTTTGAAAAGAATCTTGCTCCACTCAAGCAATCCATCAGATCATCCATCCTTGGCAATGGAAATTTTTACCTGATGGTTATCTTGTTGATCGACCTCGAGTCAGTACACATCCTCCAGCCTCTGTCTTTCTTCGAACTGAGTACTATCGAAACAACACATGGACTCAAGCTTTCCCTAACCAAACCTTTTTCCAATAAATCCTAGACTTGTCTTTTGACCTCTTCATTCTCCTGCGGCGTCAATCTATATGCGGCTTTGTTTGGAAAACTGGCTCCTAGTATGAGATCAATATGATGACTCACACTTCTTATTGGTGGCAACGAACGAGGTAATTCATCCACTACTATGTCAATGAGATCTTCCAATAGTTCCTGAACTTCTTCTGGTAAATCATCCACTCTTGTGTTGGTCAATACAATCTTCGGTTTCCTGACCATAATGAACTGTGGATCCTCCTTCTTATTAACCTCTGTAATAAGTTCCTTCCCAATCATGAGAAGTACAGTGTTTCTTATTTCAGGTTTCACCTCCTTGTCCTTAATTGGAAGCAACATGTGAGTTCTCCCATTCTTCTCTAGGGTGTATGTGTTCATTCTCCCATCATGAATCACATTCCTGTGATATTTCCACGGTCTACCCAACAATAGATGACAAACATCCATAGGAATAACATCACATAATATATTATCATTATATCCTCCTATCTTGAATTCAACTAAACACTGTTTAGTGGCAGTTACTTGATGTCCTTTTTGTAGCCACGAAACTTCGTATGGGCTTGGATGATCAATCGTCTCCAGCTCCATCTTTTCTACCATCTCTATAGAAACGAGATTATATGTGCTACCATTGTCCACAATGACCTTGCATACCCTATCCTTGGTTTTGCAAGCAATCCGGAAAAGTCTGTTCCTTTGGACTGAACTCTCCACCTCCTTCTCTGGTGTCAAAAGAGATTTTCGCATCATCAGCAATCCTCTGCCTTCAGCATCTTCTGCCTCAACATCCCGCCTCTATGCTTCGACGATGTGACTCTCTCCTTCTTCTTTATTTTTATCTGGACACTCGTAAGACTTGTGCCCATTGTTTCCACATGTGAAGCATGTTATTACTCCATCTCTTCCTCTTCCTCTACCTCTGGTACGAGGAAAAATATTATTATCGACATACTCTCCTCTCTGTTCGGTATGCTTCCCTAGCTGTGAGGTTCTACCTCTCTCAGTTCGAGTCTGAGGTTTCTTCCAGTCCTCCTTGGGCTTCTAGTTTTTATCCTGGGCAACTGATTTTCCTCTGGGTTGACTTCTGCCTCAGCCTCTCTGACCCTACTTTCGACTCAGCTTCTCTTCCGCTTTTAGAGCCATCTGATAAGAATCTTCCACCATTCAGATGGTTACCATGCTCATCTCATCCTGAATGTCATATCTCATGCCATTCATGTATCTAGCAACCTTTTCATAATCGCTCTCGTCATGACCTGCCCTGATGTTCAACTTATAGAATTCTTCAGTGTACTCTTTCACTATCATCAGATTCTATCTCAGGTTCTGCATTCTCCTGAACAGAGTAATCTGGTAATCTCTGGGGATGAATTTTGCCTTCATCTTCGCAATCATTCTATCCTAGCTTTTGATCTTTTGCTTGCCTTTGCAACATCTGTCAGCTTGTAGTTCATCCCACCACAATGCTGCATGTCCCTTCAATCTTGTGACATCATGCTTGACCTTCTTGTCCTCTTCGAAATCTTCATAGTCAAAGTATGTGTCTAGAGCTCTAATCCAGTATAGAATCTCCTCTGCATCCAGATTTCCCTCATAAACTCGAATGTCCATTTTCTCTCTTGCACCCATTCTTGCAATAGCCCTAATCAAATGTTCGATTGTTGCATCTTCGGTTGCAACTTCTTCTCCTTCATGTTTAGCCTCAATTTCACTTTCAGAATCACTCAGATCCCCAGCACTGACTGTGTGCCTCTATGTTGTCTCCATGTCTTTGAGTCTGGCTCGTAGATCACGCATCTCTTTTTCCATGGCTGGATCAGTCATCTGCCTACCTCTTCTTCACGGCATTTCCCTATCCTATGGTGGATCGGGCGTTTGTCTGTCCCTTCAACTTGGCGGCATGGTGAATTCTCTTCTGTCTGCTACAAAAAGCAAAGAACCTTTCTGAGATCTGATACCAAATTGATGACGCACACAACCCTCAACCCGCAGGTTGGAAGGTCTGCATCAAAAGGATCGTTCTTCTCTCCTTTCGCTGGCCCGAAGAACTCTAAAATGGTTCTTCTAATTTCCTTTTGGAAATTCTGCACCCACAACAAACCCTCGTGGGATCCTCCCTTTGCACTTAGGAGCTTGGACTTCACGATATCGCGAATCCTATGGTCGAGCGCCTGCTCACTATGACCCCGAATCCCGAACTCCGAAACTCCATCTTGTTGGCTATCGCGAGTTCGCGAGTTGCGATAACATGCAACTCTACCCACGAACCTTAAAATCCCAATATTCTATTCATCGAAATCCCGAGATATCAGGCTCCGACGTGTTTCTCGACACTGGCCCCACAACCAGCCTTCTTGCCTTCTTGAGACTTCAACTCGATTTGACTTCTACGTCGATAGTGTGCCATCTGTCCACCTTGCTAACCTCTGTGGTCCCACACAATCCTTCACGGCTTCGTGCTTCGTGATTTCGTGAACTCTGATACCAATTCTTCGACCCTTCTACTCACGAACTCTCGATAGTCGATTTCACGAGTGATCCAACGGCTCCTGACTGGCTTGGATCTATGGTTCTACTCCTCCTGAGCTTAGAAATTTTTGAAGCACTCGTTGTAGCTTCCTTCCGCCTCTGTGAGGTCTAACGACTCACGGGACTTCGTGGATTCTCCACAGAGAATTTTGACCATCCTTTTTCCTTGAGAACTCGTCCTCCTGTGGTCCCACATTGCTACACCTTCCTTCATGTTTTCAAGGTACTTGGACACTTTCCTTCCTTCAACCACTTCAAAGGTCCAAATCCTTTTGAACTTTCCATGACTTCGGGTCCTTCAGAAAACTCTTTCTCGCACTCCTTGCGACAACCTTCAAACACTTTCAAGTGTTGAACTTCTTCGACTCTGCGCACACTTGCAGCAGTAGTTCTTCAACGACTTCTCAGATTCACAACTCTGAGACCTTACTCGGATTGCGCACTCCTTGCATGGATCCTGTGCCTAATTGCACTTCTGTGGAAATGAGAACAAAAGCTATCTCTCCTGAGCTTTCAGAGACAAACTTCTGAACCCTTTTGTCGACACAGTCCTTGTGGACAATTCTACTGCACTCCTTGCAGGAACTCTTGCTCAGATAGAGAAACAATTGAAACTCATTTCTCTTACTCTCTCTCTCTCAGATTTGAGACATTCAACAAGAAATCATTCATACATAGCATAAAAGCAAGTGTACAACAAAAAGAGTAAAATAACCATGAGCATAACATTGAAAGATGCATACACAGAGAATATATGAACACCATGAGTCTGAATCATAGTTTTCTTGTATTAATTCAGAAATTGTATACATGGAGTCTTCTACACATCTCTCTTCTTATCCTCTATGCTCTTCACACTAATCTTCATGCTCCTGTTACAATACACAATGAGGGTGTCTATATCATGTTTCCCTCTTGCACTCTAAAACTGTCTAATCTAACATTCAATTCCATCTACTTGCATTAACTACCATAAATTCCTTCTACCTACTAAGGACAAGAGCGGATTGCTTCAAGGTCCATTTACATTATACAAGGGTGCTCCTTCTTAATGGATTCATTAATATTTTGAGACATTTTCAAAATTTGTGTTGGATGCTTTTCCAGTTGTCCGTTGTCTCTGCGCTGGCTCGCTTGAGATGCTCCTGCATCAATATGTTGCAGAATGCTTGATCACTACTCAGAAGGATTCAGAAGGTCGACAACAATGCCACACAGAGATCAAGAATTTATTGGGATGACATCAACAGGTCTTTGAGGCAATTCCACCAAGGAGACCACTTGATGAGATAGAGAAGGAAATCAAGGAATTGTTGGTGATGGGACACATCAAACTGAGTAGCAACCCATTTTCTTCTTCAGTTATCTTAGTTCTGAAGAAGGATGGCACCATGAGGATGTGCATTGATTACCAAGCCTTGAACAAGAAAACCATCAAGAACTAGTACCCTATCCCACGCATTGACGAGTTGATGGATGAACTGCATGGGGAAATTTTCTTCTCAAAAATTGATCTATGCTCTAGATATCATCATATCAGCATCCGAGAGTAGGACATAGAGAAGACAACATTTCAATGTCATTTTGGACACTTCGAGTTCATGGTTATGCCATTTGGGCTAACCAATGCACCCGCTACATTCCAGTCTTGCATGAACCATATATTCAGGGATCAGTTAAGGAAATCAGTCTTGGTTTTCTTCGACGACATATTGATCTATAGACGGTCATGGAAAGAGCATATGAGGCACCTGGATGAGGTATTGAGCATCATGGAGGCATAGTCATTATATGCCAAAGAGTCCAAGTGAGAGTTCCGTATGACAAAGCTGCTTTACTTAGGCCACATCATCAGTGCATAGAGGGTACAGGTGCACCAAGAGAAGATTAGGTCCATTCTATATTGGCTGACGCCCAAGAATGTGAAAGAATTAAGGAGCTTCTTCAGGATGTGCATCTATTACAAGCAGTTCGTTTGGGGTTTTTCTCAGCTTTGAGCACTGCTGACAGATCTTACCAAGCATGGGGCCTTCACATGGACCGAGAAATCATAGGAAGCCTTTGATCACATGAAGGAATTCATTTGCAATTGTCCAGTGTTGGCACTACTAGACTTCACCTTGCCATTTGTATTAGAGTGTGACGCATCCGGTGAAGGGATCGGTGCAATTTTGATTAAGGGAGGAAACCCCATTGTATTCGAGAGCCGGAATATTAGTCAACCTGAGACGTTGTACTCCATTTATGACAAGGAAATGTTGGTAATCATGCATGCCTTGACCAATTTCAGACAATATTTGGTGGGCAACAAATTTGTGGTCAAGACCGATCACAACAATTTGAAGTATTTCCTTGAGCAAAAGGACCTCAGTGAGCACCAAAAGAAATGGGTGACGAAGGTACAGGAATTTGACTATGGCATAGAGTATGTCAAGGGGAAGAAGAACATTGTGGCCGATGCACTATCGAGGAGACCTGGGACATGTTCTTCGATGGATATTTCAGCAGATTGGAAATCCCACTTGTTAGTGGAATATTCCAAGAACAAGTTCGCTTGTGAGGTGATTGATAGGCAGATACAGGATGACCGATATAGGGTCATTGACGATGTCATATTTTACAAGGATAGAGTCTACTTGGTTCCAGATTCAGGGCTTAATAAGAAGATCCTCACCGCAACTCATGATTCATCTCTAGTAGGCCATCAGGGGTTTTTCAAAACCTATAGACAAATCAGAGAGAGGTTCTCATGGAAGGGCCTCAAACAAGACGTTATGAGACACGTTAGTGAGTGTGTGACTTTCCAGCAGAACAAGTCAGAGCATGCTCTTCCAGCAGAGCTACTTCATCCACTCCCCACTCCGGAGGAGAAATGGGAGAGTACATCTATGGACTTCATCACCAGCCTACCCAAGGTCCAGGTTAAGGACTGTATCTATGTAGTGGTTGACAGATTGACCAAGTTTTCTCACTTCTACACCATATCGACAGAGTACAACGCAGTTCAGGTAGCCGAGCTTTTCTTCAGGGAGGTCTTCAGACTTCATGGGTTGCCGAAGAACATCATCAGTGACAGGGACAGTCAGTTCATAGGGACATTTTGGAGAGAGTTGTTTTGGTTGGTGGGGACAGAGTTGACACCTAGCACCAGTTATCACCCTCAGACAGATGGGTAGACCGATATTGTCAACAAGTGGGTTCAAGGGTATTTGAGGAACTATGTAGGAGGACAACAAAGAACGTGGGTAAAGTGGTTACATTTAGGAGAACATTGCTACAACAACACCTTCCACATGTCCATTAGTATGACACCCTTTCGAGCATTGTACGGATATGATGCTCCCACTTTGGTAGACTTGGTATTCAGGGAGAGCAGAGCTCCCAAGGCCAAGGATTGGATCATAAAGAGTTAGGAGATTCTCAAGTTGTTGAAAGAGAACCTACAGACAGCGCAAAACCGACAGAAGATAAGTGCATACAGGCACAAGATAGAGCGCATCTTTGAGGTTGGAGATTTGGTTTTCTTGAGACTCCAACCCTACAGACAATCATATCTAAAGAAGAGTGGGGCCGAGAAGCTCAAGCCTAGATGTTATGGTATTTACAAGATCATGCACCGAGTAGGCGAGGTTGCTTATGAGCTAGAGCTTCCGGAGGAGAGCAAGATTCATAACGTGTTCCATGTGTGGAGGAGAGCAAGATTAACACATCAGAGGAGCTTCCCCCGTTGTATGAGGAAGGGCAGTTGGAGTTAGTTCCAGAGGAGGTTTTGGAGTTTCAGGAGCAGAAACTAAGGAGCAGGGTCATTAAAGAGTGTTTCATCAAATGGAGAGGGCTTCCAGCAGAGGACGCTACTTGGGAGAGCGAGTAGGTGTTGCAGCACCCTGGACTGGTATTGCTTGAGGACAAGAAATTTCGGGAAGGGAGGACTGTAATGTCCATTTCCAAATAGGATCTCCATAAGAGGAGGATTAATGGTCTAAACCACCCCGTTAGACTATAGCCAGGGCCAAAGAGGGGTAAACAGGGTTACTAGAGGTCACTCCAATCACAGGTGTTATATTCAGAAAGTGACATTGAGCTAAAAAGGGTTAAAAGCGTTTTAAAGTCATTATGAGCTAAAAATAGAAGTCAACAATGAGTTAGGGTTTCATTAGTGATTTAGGGTTTTGGAAGTCAACAACGAATTAGGGTTTCAGCATGATTTAGGGTTTTGGAAATCAACAGTGAATTAGGGTTTCGGCATGATTTATGGTTTTGGAAAGCTACAAAAGAAGGGTCAATGACCTAATTCATCATTATGCAGATTATGACTTGTCATTGAGGAGAAGAGGTGCATCTCAAGAGAGATGGTTCAGTATATTCCAAGAGGAAGACACCAGTTGGTTGATTTCGGTGTTGAAAGACACACCCTAATCAACGGGAAGATCATCCAGGTCTTCCATCATTCTTCAGTGATTCCGCAGTGCTCCCATATTCCGAGTATTATCTTTTAGTTACTTATTTGTATTCCGGCTAAGATCCTATTGTCTTTTGATCTAGCCAAGTGTTGTTATTTTATTCAGCCGCAGTTTCTTATTTGTATTCCGTCTAAGATCCTTTGTTTGTTGATCTAGTCGAGTATTGTTAGTTTATTTAACCGCATTTGGCCATTTTGTAATCCACAGAGATATCATAATACAAACTTTGCAGTCCTTTGTCAAGTTTATTATTTGTATGATCATTTATATGTTGTAAACCTTTGATCCTACACACACATTAGCAGTGTTTCCTAGACTCGCCAAGTCAGGAACATTACATTCATCTTCAACCTTCTTAGTCTCACAAAGGTGACTCGCTCTTTCATCCCATGGCGTTTTAGGAATTGACCAACGCCCAGTTTCACTATGGTGCTCATGAGAATTTGTTCTTATCTTAGCAATGCTTATTTTTTTCTTTACACTTGGAAAAATAGATAGATAACTTTGATATTCTAGATTAGGGTTGATTACATCTTTATAATACCTTAATTTTCTTTTTTCCTCTAACTCTTTATCACACCACATTTTTTCCTTAAATTTTGATTTGACATTTTTTTTAATAGTATCTTTATTCTGCAAAATGGTTTCTTCCATGATTCCCCAATAGTTTAGCCAAGACCGGGTGTCTTTATGCCATCCTTGCTTGAGTCGATGGTGGTTATGACTTGATTTTGAAGCAATTTTAGGTAGCCTCTTATCTTCCATGTTGTTTAACTTGTTCTTATACATTAGTTATCTAGTCATAGCCATGCTCTCAATGGGGGAGAGGCTTGTTTCTATGAGGAGGATGGGATGGGATAGGGCATATTTCCTTTAATTTTGAGATTATAGGTTATAAAATTCTTTTGTGTTTGATCTATCTTTCTCCAGGATTCACGAGAGATACTACAGCCCCATACTTCACATCCATAAAGAATAACAAGTGTAAATAGAGTCTCAAAGAAGAGTTTCTTCTTATCCCAACTCCAAAGTTCAGTTGATTTACAATTGTTTTGATGCCCATAATAAGCTTTCCATCCCCCAATAATCCTTTTCTCAATGCTATAATTCCAATTAATCTTGTGGTGAATATCAATTCCAAGATATTTGTATGAAGTCACTTCCTCCAAGTTGTTGTTGTCATATATAAAGGTATCATAAGGGATCTTATTGGATTTAATAATCATGACCTTAGTCTTATCAGTATTAACAGTCATAACCATATTGGAGCAAAAATCCTTGAGGATTCTTAGTTGGTTTTCAAGATCATGGGAACTCCTTTCCATAAGAACGATATCATCGGCATAAAGAAATATATTGATGACTATACCAGTGACAGTAGGGCCGACACAACCTGCCTTTTCCAAGAATTCTTCTAATTTATCGATGTATATGCCAAAAAGGGTAGGGGACAAGGGACAACCTTGTTTGACTCTGATATTGCAATTAATCTCTTTTGACCAGCCCTTAGTGTTTTTAAACTTAGCAATAACGTTATCATACATCCTTATTGCAAAAACCCTCAACGCAAGAGGCACTTTTATCTCTTCCAACCTATTCCAAAGGTTTTTTCTAGGAACCATGTCAAAATCTTTTCTAAAGTCAACAAAACAATAGAAAAGATTGGTTTTAGTATTACGAAACTCCTCTGAAATGATCCTAAAGGTAACAAGATGGTCCACAATTGAATGATATCTCCTAAACCCGACCTGGTCTTTATCTCTTTTAATCTGACTTTCTAGCCAAATGCTAATGTTCTTTTCCAAAATAATTTCATAAAGCTTGGCTAAAATTGAGCTAATCATAATGATCCTGTAATTAGAGGGAATGTTTTTATCCCTATTTTTAAAAATAGGAACAATGAGGCTTTTCATCAATGGTTTAGGGAAGCCTTTCTTGACTGCTAAATTGAAGAGCTTGTTTATGTGAGGGATAAGGATTGGCCCTCCGATTTAAAAAATTTCAGCTTGGTAGCCTTCAATGTCCTTAGCTTTCCCATTTGCAAGCCGCTTAACCCCGAACTCTATGTCATCTAAAGAAAAAACTTCTTCCTTTGTAGGGACAATAAGAATGGTGTCCATGGAACTAGGGAACTCGTAAAGACTTTTAAGGTAGGAATTCCAGTCCGTTAAGGGAATCCTAATATTTTCTTTAGTATTGTGTTTTAGAATTTGGCTCCAGAACTTCTTAGGATCCAACTTGTATAGTTGTGAAAGTTGCTCTTTCCTTTTATTGATATAGTATCATTTTTCCCTTTTAATTAGGGCTTTGTATGTATTAATCTTATCGAGTTTTAAGGGATCATTATAAGCATCCCTAATGGATTTCCTAGCAATTTTATATTCTTTATCATACCAAGGGTTGGTTGTTCTATTATTCTTTTTATGGGACACCTAGAAAGAGAACTTGTTAATGGAAGTGGAAAGGGTAGTTGTAAAATTGTGATAGATTTTTTCAATGTTGTCCTTATAAGTTAGGAATTTTAATTTACTATTTAAATCCTTTAAGAAAATGTCAAATTTACTTTTGTCAAAGCGCAAATTCCTTTGATTATCAGAATTCTCTTCAATGGTGCTCCTATGCATGAAAAATTTTAGAGTTAGGGATAAAGGTTTATGATTAGAGTCAGGATCATGGTCATTTAAAGGTCAAAAGTTGTTATTTGGTTGGAAACATGGATATCAAATATCACATAATCTATAACACTACTACCTAGCCCATGAATACAGGTCATTTGGTGGGAGTTTGGCCACTTCATTACTCCATTGCAAATTATTAGGTCTTGAGAGCTGCAGAGCTTGACCAACTCAGTACCAAACAAATTCTCAATTAGGTCTCCAGAGCTTCTTTTGTAGCTATTAGATAAAACAAGGTTTGTATCTAACCTTAAAGGATTATGGTTGGAGTCATCACTTAAAAGAGTAGTTTGTTTAGTTGCAGTCCTAGCATTAAAGTCTCCTAGTGGGAGGATATTGCCTTCATTTTTCAAATTATAAATATCTTGTTCTAAATGATTATACAGACAATTTTTATCTAGATTATTTTTCTTATAAAAAGTAGAATTAATAGGTGCAAAATAACAAATTGCTATATACATCTTCTTAGCATTGATGTCTGAAATTTCTATCAAAATGTATTGATCAAGAGGGTCAATCTTATGAAGTTGAATGTGAGGAGTAATTTTTTTTCTAATATAACAAGCTATGCCTCCTATCCCTCTACGGTGGGATTAATTAAAGTTATCTTAATTATTTGATTACATTTATTATATCAATAGATAAAAAAGATAATATGGATATTAATTACTAATATATTATTACATTATATTAAAAAAGAGAATATCAATATTAATTGTGTCTATTGTAGAGAGAAAAACACATTACTATATAAGAAAAGAGGTTACATTTATTATTTGATTACAAAAGACATTAATATTTGATTACATTTATTATAAGAAAAAACACATTATTATATCAAAAGACAAAAGACATTAATACATAATAAAAAAAAGAAGATAATATTATATAAGAAAAATACAACATATAATTATTTGATTACATTTATTTTATGAAGAAAAAAGATTATAGAATTATTTGATTACATTTATTATATCAAGAAAAAATACAATATCAATATTAATTATTTCATTATATTTGTTATGTCAAGAAATGAGACAATATTTTATATTTTAAACCAAATGTCTAATAACATTATATTAAAAGTAGACAACATTTTGTATTTTAGTTGATATTAAGATATTTTAAATTTGTCAAAAGATATAAATTTTTTTCATATCTTTATGAAAGATTTCATTATATATAAAAAAATGATTAAAATTTAATTTCATTATAAAATAGAAAAACACCATGGCATTAAATTATTTTTTACGACACTGAAAGGGTTTAAGTTGAAAAACACTTTCCGCTAGAGTGCCCTTGTATGAACACATTAGTTATATAAATCTATCTAAGAAAAAAAATACCATGATATTGACCACAATTAGTCATAGATAGATTCAAGTTAAATATTTTACTACTATAAATCATAATTTTGTTTACCCCTTCCTTTGTGTTTTCCTCACAATTGTAATTTGCGACACCAAAAACTGAAATGCATAAATGCATACTCTAAGTTTATATATGCTTATTTCGAAGGGATAGATTTTATAGTTTATGATCATATGATATCAATGTCCTTAGAACAAGTATGATTCTAAGTTTCGTTATGTGTAATATATCACATCAGTTCAAAGTTCTTATATTTTTCACAAAGGAAACACTTAGATTTAAAAAAAAAAACACTTCAACAAAACTTCATTTTTGTAATTTGTCGAACATAAACCATCCCTATCATGCAATGAACATTCCCTCAACGTTGTAATCTGATGAACAAACCCATACGTTCCAAGGTGAAGAACATAATAATGTTGCATTATGTTGAACATAGTAACGTTGCAATCTAATGAATATAGTAACATTGCAATGTGATGAACATAATTTGATGTCATAATGTGACGAACACAAGAATTTTTTCATAATGTGGATAGTAACATCACAATGGGATGAACATAAACTGACATCGCACTTTGTCGCACATCATCTTATCATTTCAATTTGACGAACATTTCCTGACGTTGTAATGTGATGCACTTATTCCAACATCGCATTGTTAAAATGTAACATCTCGCTCTAGTGCACTGAGAGAACTTATTCTTTGAGGACACTTGCTTGCAAGTGATCCGAATTATTATTCTATTAAAACTTTTGATTTTGATTATGAGGTGTTATGGGTTGATGACATGTTGTTTTACTGCATTGACATAGACATGTGCTATTGACTCAGTTTTACTGAGCATGTAGGATTTTGGACCTCAAGGATGCAGAAGCATCGATGGAACCCCTTGGACTCCAGATCGAGTCAAGGAGTGTACCATTGGGGTTTGATTGTTTTACTGTGATATTAGTGCATCTGATTAGATGATACGATATGAATATGTTCTGACATGATTTGTCGATGATGCAGGCTGACGATAGCTTGCCGACTAGACTCACATGTGGAGTAAAGGGGTCACGCACGACTACTCGAACTGTAGGTTAACGATTACCAAGTTCGAGAGGACCCATGATTTCATGAGGGAAGACTATGATAGTCGCTCATGATGATTCTAAGGGGCACGCAATAATGCGGGGGCATTATTCCTTAGAGGCCCTTAGTCTTCCACAAGTTCACCTGGCGGAATATTGACTCTAGGTTTTTTTTATGTCTACCAAGTCAGTCAAGAGGCGAGTGGCACCCTTGGAGAACGTAGTGCATCTTGAAGGGCACGTCATGCAAGGGAACATTAGAGGCGAGTGACACCCTTGGAGCATCTAGCGCGTCCTGAAGGGCACGTCACGTTGTTTTGATAAATGAATGAACCTAGTCGGCCTTAGGATGAACAATGTGATAAGAATAATAAAAAAAATTAAAACATTTTCCCGAATAAAATGTCGCCCTTCACGAAAATGAAAGTCTAGGTCTAAATCAAGCTAGTGGTAATTAATTGTTTTATTATTTTTATAATTTAAAATATACTAATTAAATGAGAAAGAGGAAAAAGGGGTTAATTTACACACCTGCCTTTTTGAGTTCTAATTAAAAAGGGGAAAGAGGGAAAATCTAAAAAATTAGGAAACTAGGAAAAAAGGTAAACATAAAAAGGGAAAAAGGGGAACTTAAGGGAAAAAGTGAAAGGTCAAACTTAGTAAAGCATCTACCATTTAAGATATTTCTAACTTAAACTGAACTAGAAATTTAATAAAAGGGAAAGTTATTAAAACCTGTAAGAGAATTTGGGGACACCTAGGAGTGATTCTAGGAGTAACTCTAGGTGGGTGAGGGAAATAAAGATAATTAATTAATTAAAGAATTTAATTTATGGAGGAAGGAAGGGGATGGGTGACACTTGTACGGAGAAGAATTTTTAGGAATTTAGTTTTAAAAACTTTAATTAAATGAGATTTTAGGAAAGAAAGGAAGTTCGAAACTCTATATAATGAAGGAAGGTGAATGATGAAGGATCTTCTTCTGTTTGTGTAATGTTACCCTGCAAAAATATCTACTTGACTGACTTAACTTGTGGGACTTGGGATACCCAGCTCGGTGAGCAGTGGTAGCTTGGCCTTGTGAGGCAAATAGGAGCTAGTCAAAATCTGTAGATAGTGAGTGTGTGGCCCCTTTGTGGCGCGGGGGGCTAAGGGAGAAGAAGAGTACCCCTAGCATTGGCTGGGAGGTACCGGTGAAGTCTCGATGGTCGGCGAGCGGGAGTTGCACGGAGTGCGTGGGATGTCATTTGGAGTGGGCGATCAGGCAACGATACGCTCTCTTTATTTTTGTATGGTAGAATATATTAGGACTTATGCTTGGATCTGCTTATTTAATGGAAAATTAAAATGATGTTTTTTTTTAAATTGGTGACTGACACTTTCCTTAGCCTAGCTCGATGGTTGTTGACTCCCATGGCCTTCATTTTTCCACATGTCTTGACCACCTTGATGTGTTGATTGTGACCTTTGTGGTTGTTTAGCCTTCATCCCTAGCTCACCAGTCCTCACCTGAGCAGTAAGCCAGGAGCCGGATCTACGATCGTCGCCTTAGCATTAAAAGACCTATGGATCTCAATGCCCTACTTTTTTGTGCGAGGACGATGAGTGAAGGATGAACCTGTTATCCGGCTACCCTTGATGTTTTTCCCTGGCTGATTGTGGTTTCCGCCATCTGGAAACGACCTCTGCGTGTGGATTATCTAGTGTCCTGGTAGGTTTTCTCTTTGCCTTGACTGATAGAACCCACGATAATCATTCCATGACCTTTCCCTTTGGATCCTTACATTCTCTTACTGTTTTCTACGCTGTATTGGAGCTATGACAATGGGAAAATGATTTGATTCTCTGTCTACAATTTTTATTTGTATCCTGGAATGGAAAAACGTTTTTGTGTTTTTCTTGTCTACGTTGTTTGGTATTCTGGCAATGGAAAAACGTTTTATTTTTTTTTGTTATTCCTGTCTGCATTGTATGGGTATTCTGGCAATGGAAAAATGATTTGATCCTCTGTCTGCAATTTTTATTTGTATCCTGGAATGGAAAAACGTTTTTGTGTTTTTCTTGTGTGCGTTGTTTGGTATTCTGGCAATGGAAAAATGTTTTTTTTTTATTTGTTATTCTTGTCTGCATTGTATGGGTATTCTAGCAATGGAAAAACGATTTGATTCTCTGTCTGCAATTTTTATTTGTATCCTGGAATGGAAAAACGTTTTTGTGTTTTTGTTGTTTGCATTTTTGATGTAGGAGCATCACCAACATCAAGCGAGCGTGGGGAAAACGCCAACACATTTTAGACACGTGATAAATTGTTTAAAAACTTTTGAATATGGATGCACCAAACGTAAATGTAATAGTTAAGGAGAGGCATACTTATAGATTGTAATCAAATCTTGAGCGACCCGCTCTCGTCTGAAGGACTAAGAAGGCATTTATGTTAGTAGGTAGCTTTGAATTCTCAGATTAGACAATTTTAGGAGTGGAGGGAAAGCAAATATAGACACCCTCATTGTAGTATTGTATGATAGGGAAGAACATTACCAAGAGAAGAGAATACAGAGCTGGAACAGATAAACTGTGTTTGAAAACACCCATGTACAAAGATTTGAGTTAATAGAAGAAGTCTTAATTCAGATTCATGGCGTTGTATTTGTTTCTCGTATGTGTATGCTGAGTGGTATGTTCATGGTTTTACTCTTACTGTCATGCAATTTATTTTATGCTATGTATGAATGATTTCTTGTTAAATGTTTGAATTCTGAGAGAGGGAGAGTAAGGAATGAGTTTCAATTGTTTCTCTATCTGAGCAAGGATTCTGCAAGGAGTGCAGTTGAATTGTCTGCAAGGTGTGCGTTGACAAAGGATTCAAAGATTTGTCTCTGGAATTCTCAGATAGGACAGCTTTTGTTCTCATTTCCTTTGAAGGACATATTTGATGCATGAGTCATGCAAGGTGTGCACAGACCAAGCTTGACTCCGGGGTTTGAAACCTGAGGAACTATTGAAGGACTGCTGCTGCAAGGAGTGCGCGGAGTCGAAGGTGTTCAACACTGAAGTGGTTGAAGGTTTGCCGCAAGGAGCGCGTGCAGGGGTTTCTTGAAAGACTCGAAGTCGTGGAAAACCTCAGAATGGTTCGAACCTTCGAAGTCATCGAAGGGAAGCAAGAGGTTAAGTGTCTTGAAGAATTGAAAGAAGGTGCAGTGACATCGTGCTGAAGAAGACAAGTTCCACGCAGAGAAATATTTTATTTAAATTTCACGGAGGTTCTCAAGGGAAGAGACGAACGGTTGAAATTCTTCGTAGAGAATTTGCGAATTCCCACCAAATGTCTGATCTAACAGAGAAGCAAGGGGGTTATGACTGTTTCCCCAGTTTCAAGCTCAGGAGGTCGTGAGCCGTCGACTCTCACTTAGATACCCGTCAGTCGTAGGATCTGACAGGAGTGGCACAGGGTTTAAACCCTCGCAAGTAGAGCGAAAGTCCTGAAAGGTGTTGGGATATCGGGACTTCAGGAATCGAGATATCGGAAGTCCTAAGGACAAGAGATCGAGAATCTCCATGGTGAAAAACCTGAAACATATCTGAGCCGTCCATCGGTTGGGACATGTGGCGGAAATCAGGAGCCATCGGCACACCGGGATTTGGCATCTTGAGAGTCCTGAAGACGAGACGTCCGGAGCAATTAATTTCATGAAATCACGAAATGATTGAGGACCGCCCATCGTAGGAGGACACGTGGTGGAAATCCTTGAGTTCGGGGAAAATCCCGATAGAAAATTCCATCGGCTTATCGGGGTTCGGTGTTTCATGAATCTTGAAGACAAGAAGCACGCACATTTCAGAAACGCGAAGTCCAAAATCTCGACAAGGTGGAAAGCTCCGTTGTGGGGTCGGCTGACGTCATTTCATCATATAGGAGGTCGAGAATCAGAACTTTGGGATTTTTGAGGGAAAAAACATATAAGCATTTGAAAGCATGAAATCGAGAAAGACATAGGACTGTGGTCATATGGAAAAGTGGTCACATGGACCAGAAGGTAACCATGGGGACTAAACGTTGTTGAAGTCGTTTCGGCATTTCGGGATATCGAAGATTGGGGGATCGAGAAGACTGAGGTTCTCAACAATGGGAATCGTGAAACCCCGAAACCCGAAATTTGTGTCGGGAAGAGATCAGGTATGCACAAAATCCGTGACAGGGGAAAAGGAAGGACCTGTGAATCGGGTTTTTAACAGATATTCTAGTGAGGAATCGAAAGAGCCACTTCAGCTCGAAGGTGAAATTGGAACGATCTGTTAAGACCAGGAGGTCAGTGCAGAGACGGTGGCCAAGGCAGAGGGGCCTAGTCCACGTCAGGTTTGGTATTAGAGCACAGAAAGGTTTCTTTTCTTTCTGTAGCAAGGAAAGGGAAGATTCACCATGCCTCCAAGAAGAAGGGACAAGAAAACACCCGATCCGCTAGAGGAGAGGGAAATACCAAGAAGAAGAGGTAGGAAGATGCCTGACCCAGCCATGGCAAGAGAAATACATGATTTATGTGCCAGACTTGAAGACATGAAGACAACACAGAGGCGCACAGTCGGTGTTGGGGATCTTAGTGATTCCAAAAGTGAAAATGAAATTAAACATGAAGAAGAAGAAGTTTCGACGGAAGATGCCACAAATGAATGCTTGATTAGAGTTGTCGCAAGGATGGGTGCCAGCGCAAAAATGGACATCCCAGTTTATGAGGGAAACCTGGATGTTGAAGAGCTTCTAGACTGGATTAGAGATCTGGACACTTATTTTGACTATGAATATGTCAAGGAATATAAGAAGGTTAGACATGTTGTCACAAGATTGAAAGGATGTGTAGCATTATGGTGGGATGAACTACAAGCCGACAAATGCTGCAAAGGAAAGCAACAAATCAAGAGTTGGGATAGGATGATTGCGAAGATGAAGGCAAAATTCATTCCCAAGGATTACCAGATTACTCTGTTTCGAAGAATGAAAAATTTGAGACAAAAGCTGATGACAGTGAAGTAATATACTCAAAAATTCTATAGACTGGACATCGACGCAGGTCGTCGGGAAAGCGATGATAAAAATGTTGTCAGGTACATGAATGGCCTGAGATACGACATTCAGGATGATATGAGCATGATGACCATCCGAACAGTGGAAGATTCTTATCAAATGGCTCTAAAAGCTGAAGAGAAGCTGAGCCGAAAACAAGGTCAGAGAGGCCGAGGCAAAAGTCAAGCCAGAAGCAAATCAGTTGCCCAGGATAAAATTCAGAAACCCAAGTAGGACTAGAAGAAACCTCAGACTCGAACCGAGAGAGGTGGAAGCTCACAGCGAGGGAAATATGTTGAACAAAGAGGGAATCATACCGAACAGAGAGGTTAGTATGCAGATGGAAACATTTTTCCTCGTACTAGAGGTAGAGGAAGAGGAAGAGGTGGAGTAATAAAGTGCTTCACGTGTGGAAAGAATGGACACACATCTTACGAATGTCTAGATATAAGGAAAGAAGGTGGTGAGGCTCACATTTCCGAAGCACATAGGCGAAATGTTGAGGCATAAGATGTTGAAGGCGAAAGATCGCTGATGATGCGAAAAGTTCTCTTAACACCAAAGAAGGAGGTGGAAAATCCAGTACAAAGGAAGAGTCTTTTTTGGACTGCTTGCAAAACCAAGGACAGGGTATGCAAGGTCATTGTGGACATTGGTAGCATGGATAATCTCGTTTCAATGGAGATGGTAGAAAAGCTAGAGCTGGAGACGATTGAACATCCAAGTCCATATATAGTTTCATGGCTACAAAAAGGACATCAGGTAAATGTCACTAAACAATGTTTAGTTGAATTTAAGATAGGAGGATATAATGATAAGATACTCTGTGATGTTATTCCCATGGATGTTTGTCATCTATTTCTGGGTAGACCGTGGCAATATGACAGAAATGTGATTCATGATGGGAGGATGAACATATACACCCTACAGAAGAATGGGAGAACTCACATGTTGCTTCCAATCAAAGATAAGGAGGTGAAACCTGAAGTAAGAAACACTGTACTTCTCATGAGCAGGAAGGAACTTCTTACAAAGGTTAAGAAGAAGGAGGAACCACAATTCATTGTAGTCAGGAAGCCAAAGATTGTTTTAACCAACACAAGGGTAGATGATTTACCAGAAGAGGTTCAGGAACTGCTAGAAGAGTTCGTTGAAATAGTAGTGGACGAACTACCTCGTTCATTGCCACCAATCAGAAGTGTGAGTCATCATATTGATCTCATACCTGGAGCTAGTTTTACAAACAAAGCAGCGTACAGATTAACGCCGTAGGAGAATGAAGAGATCAAGAGACAAGTCTAGGATTTGTTGGACAAAGGGTTGGTTAGAGAAAGCTTGAGTCCATGTGTTGTTCCGACAGTGCTCAGTCCAAAGAAAGACGAAGGCTGGAGGATGTGGATTGACTCAAGGGAAATCAACAAGATAACCATCAAGTACAAATTTCCATTGCCAAGGATGGATGATCTGATGGACTGCTTAAGTGGAGAATTTTTTTTTTCGAAGATTGATTTGAAAAGTGGATATCACCAGATTCGTATGAGAGAAGATGATGAATGGAAGACAACCTTCAAGACTAACGAAGGGTTGTATGAATGGCTTGTTATGTCGTTTGGTTTAACGAACGCACCAAGTACCTTCATGAGGCTGATGAATGAAGTCATGAAGGATTTCATCGGAAAATTTGTTATCGTATGTCTTGATGATATACTGATTTTCAGTCAAACAGAAGCAGAACATATGAAACACTTAGCTACAGTGATGAAGAGATTACAACAAGAGAAGTTGCTGATAAACATGAAGAAATCTTGATTCATAAAGACATAACTCATCTATTTAGGTTTTGTTATTTCTGCAGATAAATTGAGGATGGATCCAGATAAGGTGGAGGTGATCAAGAATTGGCCATCACCGAAGAGTATATTTGAGGTGAGAAGTTTTCACGGATTGGCTAGTTTCTACCGGAAGTTCATCAGGAATTTCAGTGGAATTAGTGCATCGATGATGGACATAGTGAGGAAGAGACACAAATCTTTTCACTGTACAGAAGAGGCTGAGAAGAGTTTTAATATGTTGAAGAGGAAAATCACGGAACAACCAATCCTGGTGTTGCCTGATTTCCAAAAGACATTTCAAGTGAAATGCGATGCAAGTGGATTTGCAATAGGGGCAGTCTTGAGTCAAGAAGACAGGCTGATAGCATACTTCAGTGAGAAGATGAACGAAGCGAAGGTGAAATACTCCACGTATGACAAGGAGTTTCATGCTATTATTCAGGCATGAAAGAAATGGAGACATTACTTGATCCCGAAGGAGTTTTTCTTATACAGTGACAATCATGCACTGCAGTTTTTGATTCAACAGGAAAAATTGAATCAAAGACATGTAAAATGGGTTGAATACATGCAAAACTTTACTTTTGTAACTAAGCATATTTCTGGAACTGCTAACAAGGTTATTGATGCTTTGATTAGGAAATGTTTGCTATTGGAGAAGTTCAGAGTCAAAACATTGGGTTTTGATGATCTCAGGGACATGTTAAAAGATGATCCAAATTTTAAAGAGGCATATGAAGCAGCTGAGAATCCAATTCTAAGAGATAAAATCCAGTGGGCAAAATACATGATCCAAGAAGGATTATTGTTTAAAGGTAATCAACTTTGTATTCCAAAATGCTCCATGAGGGAGAATTTGCTGAAGGCGAAACATAGTGGAGGATTGGCCGGACATTTTGGTCATGACAAAACATTCGCAAAATTGAATGAGTCATATTTTTGGTTGGGAATGCGAGAAGACATCAAGAAATTCATGGACAGATGCAAAATCTTCCAGCATTCGAAGGGAAAGATACAGAATGCAAGATTTTATCAACCATTGCCCATAACTGAGAGGCCGTTGGATGCAGTCAGCATGGACTTCATATTGGGGTTGCCAAGAACACAAAGTGGGTATGACTCAATCTTTGTGGTAGTGGATAGATTTTCCAAAATGGAACACTTCATACCGTGTCAGAAAACCAGTGACGCAACTCACATTGTGAATCTGTTTTTCAAAGAAGTCATTCGAATTCACGGCTTACCAAGGAGCATAATTTCGGATCAAGATACTAAGTTCATGGGACACTTCTGAAGAACCTTATGGAAAAATATGGGAACTAACTTGTTGTTTAGTTCATCTTATCATCCTCAGACGGATGGACAGATAGAAGTGGTAAACAGAAGTCTGGGAGACTTTCTGAGAAGCCTAGTGATAGAACACTACATCCAGTGGGACAACATATTACCACAGGCAGAATTTTCTTATAATGACTCAGTTAACAAAAGCACAGAACAAATTCCATTTCAAATTGTTTATGGCATGCAACCGAGAGGAATTTCTTAGCAGAGGGATTCATAACAGATTACGACTAGGAGAGCTAGTGCAAAAGATTTCACAGAGGCGATGAAAGAACTTCACAGCCAGGTGAAGGAGCATTTACAGAACTCGAGCCAAGAGTATAAGAACAGAGAAGATCAACACAGGAGCCAACTTCAATTTGAGGTTGGTGATTTGATCCTGGCACATTTGATAAAGGAAAGGTTCTCGAAGGGGACATATAACAAACTGAAGATGAAGAAGATCGGACCATGTAAGGTCTTGAAGAAATTTGGGGTGAATTCTTATGAGATTGAATTCCCTGATAGGATCGAAATTTCTCTGATATTCAATGTCTCAGATTTGTACCAATACAAACCTAAGGAAACAGGATCAAGTGATGAACAACCAGAGATCTAGTGGACAAAGCAGATGCCTGTTGCAGAGAAGCCACAGATGGAAAGCATACTACACAAAAGAGTAAGCAAGAAGACCAGAAGAAAACAATACTTTGAATACATGGTCAAGTGGAAGGGACATCCAGTTGAAGATGCCAGCTGGGAGAATGAAGCAAAGATTCAGAAGCATGGACAGACCATGCGAGAGCTCATGGACAGGAGCCCATGAAAATTTTCAAGCGAGGGAGTATGATGCAGGAGCATCGCCAACATGAAGCGAGCGTGGGGAAAGCGACAACACATTTTAGACACATGATAAATTGTTTAAAAACTTTTGAATATGGATGCGCCAAACATAAATGTAATAGTTAAGGAGAGGCGTACTTATAGATTGTAATCACACCTTGAGCGACCCACTCTTGTCTGAAGGACTAAGAAGGCATTTATGTTAGTAGGTAGCTTTGAATTCTCAGATTAGACAGTTTTAGGAGTGGAGGGAAAACGGATAGACACCCTCATTGTAGTATTGTATGATAGGGAAGAACATTACCAAGAGAAGAGAATACAGAGATGGAATAGAGAAACTGTGTTTGAAAACACCCATGTACAGAGATTTGAGTTAATAGAAGAAGTCTTAATTCAGATTCATGGTGTTGTATTTGTTTCTCGTATGTGTATGTTGAGTGGTATGTTCATGGTTTTACTCTTTCTGTCATGCAATTGCTTTTATGCTATGTATGAATGATTTCTTGTTAAATGTTTGAAGTCTGAGAGAGGGAGAGGAAGGAATGAGTTTCAATTGTTTCTCTATCTGAGCAAGGATTCCTGCAAGGAGTGCAGTTGAATTGTCCTCAAGGTGTGTGTTGACAAAGGATTCAGAGATTTGTCTCTGGAATTCCATGATAGGAAAGATTTTGTTCTCATTTCCTCTGAAGGGCAGATTTGACGTAGGAGTCATGCAAGGTGTGCACAGACCAAGCTTGACTCCAGGGTTTGAAACCCGAGGAACTATTGAAGGACTATTGTTGCAAGGAGTGTGCGGAGTCGAAGGTGTTCAACACTGAAGTGGTTGAAGGTTTGTCGCAAGGAGTGCGTGCAGGAGTTTCTTGAAAGACTCGAAGTCGTGGAAAACCTCAGAAGGGTTCGAACCTTCGAAGTCGTCGAAAAGAAGCAAGAGGTTAAGTGCCTTGAAGAATTGAAAGGAGGTTCAATGACATCGTGCTGCAGAAGTCAAGTTCCACGCAGAGAAATATTTTATTTAAATTTCGCGGAGGTTCTCAAGGGAAGAGACGAATGGTTGAAATACTCCGTAGAGAATTTCCAAAGTCCCACCAGCTATCTGATATGATAGAAAAGCAAGGGGGTTATGACAGTTTCCCCAGTTTCAAGCTCAGGAGGTCGTGAGTCGTCATCCCTCACTTAGATACCCGTCAGTCGTAGGATTTGACAGGAGTGGCACAAGGTTTAAACCCTCACAAGTAGAGCGAAAGTCCCGAAAGGAATCGGGATATCGGGACTTCAGGAATCGCGATATCGGAAGTCCTGAGGATAGGAGATCGAGAATATCCACGGTGAAAACCTCAAAACAGATCTGAGCCATCCATCAGTTGGGACACATGGCAGAGATAAGGAGCCATCGACACACCGGGATTCGACATCTCACGAATCCTGAAGACGAGACGTTCGGAGCAATTGATTTCATGAAATCATGAAATGATTGAGGACCGTCCATCGTAGGAGGAAACATGGTGGAAATCCTTGAGTTCGGGGAAAATCCTGATAGAAAAGTCCATCGGCTTATCAGGGTTCGACGTTTCATGAATCCTGAAGACAAGAAGCACGCACATTTCGGAAACGCGAAGTCCGAAATCCCAACAAGGTGGAAAGCTCCATTGTGGGGCCGACTGATTTCATTTCATCATATAGGAGGTTGGGAATCGTAACTTCGAGAGTTTCGAGGGAAATAACCCGTAGGCATTTGAAATCCCGAAATTGCAAAAGACATAGGACTGCGGTCATATGGAAAAGTGGTCCCATAGACCAGAAGGTAGCCATGGGGACTAAACGTTGTTGAATCCATTTTGACATTTCGGGATATCGGAGATCGGGGGATCGAAAAGACTGAGGTTCTCAACAACAGGAATCGCAAAACCCCGAAACCCGAAATTTCTGTTGGGAAGAGATCAGGTATGCGCAGAAGTCGTGACAGGGGAAAAGGAAGGACCTGTGAATCGGGTTTTTAACAGATATTCTAGTGAGGAATCGAAAGAGCCACTTCGGCTCGAAGGTGAAATTAGAACGATCCATTAAGACCGGGAGGTCAACGTAGAGAGTGTGGCCGAGGTAAAGGGGCCTAGTCTACGTCAGTTTTTCCCCTTGGCTACTACCGTAATTGCTTATTATTAATGACAGGAAAAACATAATTCCCTTATGTGGTGTTGTCACATCGATTTGTTTATTATACAATGACAAAAAATAAAAACGAAATCCCCTTCTGGTGTGATGGCACAACAAATTTCTTGTTATTTAATGACAGGAAAAACAAAATCTCCTTTTGGTGTGATGGTACAACAAATTTCTTGTTATTTAATGATAGGAAAAATGAAATCCCCTTCTGGTGTGTCCCTGTACATGTTTTTCCCTTTTAAAATGAGACTATGATAGTTGATTAATTACCCACGTTTTTTTTTCCATTCAAAATGTGGCTGAGATTGTGGTTAAATGCTCACGAATTGCCATTCAAAACATGTTAGAGATCGTTGTTTAAATGCTCACGTTTTTCCATTCAAAACATGTCTAAGACCATTGTTTAATGATCATGATTTTACCATTCAAAACATGTCTCAGACCATTGTTTAATGCTCACGATTTTACCATTCAAAACATGTCTGAGATCGTTGTTTAAATGCTCATGTTTTGCCATTCAAAACATGTCTGAGACCATTGTTTAATTCCCACGATTATTTCCTTTAAAAATTGACTTTGATTGTTGTTTAAATACCCACAATTTTACCTTTAGAATGTTGTCGGAGCTTGCTGTAATTACCAACGATTTTTCCTTTAGAATGTTGCTAGAGCTTGTTGTAATTACCCATGAATTTTGCCTTTAGAATGTTGACTGAGCTTGTTGGAATGACCACGAATTTACTAGAACCATTGCTACAGTTAATTGGCTTGTTAATTGCAATGTTAAATTCTATATTACTTTCCTTACTAAATGCTAGAACAATTGCTACAACACTGTGAATGGTTAGCAAATTCTTACTTATTGATTAAATGTCGCAACGAGTTAAATGGTTAAACAATTATGTAAATTGCCTTGTTTTTGCGCTATTAATCCTTATGTTAACCGTCATATAAATTGCCTCGCTATTGTTATATTAATTGTTATGTTAATTAACATGATAATCGCCTTGTTAGTGCTATAATACTTGTTATGAAAATAGTCATGCAAACTACCCTGTTATTGCTCAATTAATTGAT
>ML840425.1:17225-34152 GCA_009831015.1 Picea engelmannii | reverse complement strand
TCCTCAATGGGGAATTTATCTTTACTTATATTAGACTTGACCTGTCAACAAAAGTGTCTATTGGCACAACAGGGCCGACCTATCTATCTCATAATATAATTAATATTAACCAGATTAATTATCTTTTACATTAATTATTAATCACATTAAGTTGGGGCCGACCTGTACCCTTTACATTACAATTAGGGTTATAGGAAGGTCTGACTCTTGAACAATATAACAAGGGATCTTATACACCCACTAGTGCTCATCCACTAGGGGCACATCCATAGGGATTTCCATATCTTTGGCTCACTGCATTACATAGAAAAACCACTTCTTCACTAGTGCTCAACCATTAGGATCACGTTCACCAGTGCTCATCCACAAGCACGTCCACTCAACAGATCTTATTTCCCCATTACAAAGGAGAGTCATCTGGAGTTTATCATCAACTCTCTTCTCAGAGGAGGCTAATACATCATCTTCATTTTTGTTCTCATGACAATGCACCCAACACTTTGGGATTTCACACGTTCACCTTGTGCTTAGCCACATTCATGTACAACTCTGCATATCTCATTTCTCATTGTGTTACACAGGAGAATCATTTGGAGTTCTTCTCAACGCTCTGTAAGGAGGAGGCCATCTCTATGTTCCAACTCTGTCTTAGATATGAACCACACACCCCTCTCAGGGGCTCTCTCTCAAGTTTGTGTTGTGGAGAATGCCTCACATAGCTGCAATCATCAACATTTGTTTCATTTTTGTAGAAGTATCTTTCTTTGTGTGTGTGTGTGTGTGTGTGTGTGTGTGTGTATATATATATATATATATATATATATATATTGTGTATATTGGAATAATTGGGATTGGGTAATCTTTAGGCACTGGTATAATTCTTGTTTTGTTAAAGGAAAATGTTTGTTTGTCATTGAAAGACTGCATTTGCAGGATTGCTTGTCATTGGGTTGGGTCTCCCTAATAAAAAAATCAATTAACTCCTAGAACTTTAATAAAAACTTCACATAGTTTAATAGGGTCTGCCCCCCTTGACTTCCCTAGGAGTGAGCCTATACAGAAGGAGTCTAGATCGAGGTGAAAGTGGGTCTAGACTTAGGTTTGTGTCTCCAATAAAGTGGGTTGGATACTTCTCCACGCTTGTAGGTTTGTATTAGGACGACAACATCTTTGGCACCGTTGTCGGGGACAAGTCTTTCTATTCCCAGAGTACGACTTTTTGTTTTCCTTTTTGTTTGGTTTGGCTGATGCTTTTTGTTTGTTTAGAATAAACTTGATCATATGATGACTCCACTTCAAAATAATTTGACAAAGTATTCTTCAAGAAGGAGCTCACGGTTTTCTTAGCTTCATCCTTGAACTTTAAAGGGTTTTTGGAGGAGGTTAGGCAAACTTTCTTCTCATAGGATCCTTAATAATTTTTGGGGCCGTAGTCCATTTATTTATACCTTTTTATTTTGTTTAATGAATCTAGTTTAGAAATGGATGATCCTTATAGACCTATTGAATTTTCTGCAATAAGTGGTTATCCACATGTGATTCCAAAAATTGCTTTACAAAAGTCTTGTTATCAAGGTAGTAATGTGGTTAATGTTAGGCATCATGTTTACAGGGTTTCTCATTTCTTTGCTAAATGGTGTAACAATGATCTAGGTGGATATTGGTGGCCACCCACCTATTCCAACTTGCTCCTCTTGACAGTTTTTTAGTTCAACACGTTCTTATGTACTTCTTTGTAATTGTGGGTTCTACACTTCTGGGGTTATTTGAAGCCCTACACATATTCCAGGTGGAGACTGGTGGCCTCCCACCTAATCCAACTGGCTTATTTTGGGTGTTTTTATGTCAACACATCTTTTTGTACTTCTAGGGCCATTTTGGGGCCCTAAACAATGTTTTCTTGGCTTGCCATAGTCAAACTATAGACAAATTAATATTTTGACAACATAATGTGTAGTTCTCGAAAATACCTTTCCAACGAGCTATCACGCGCCTAAAACAGAGGTTGTATGCAAAATTTACGACCCTGAGAAGTTGATGTACCAACTTACCCATCGGGGCCCACATGAATTTTGGCGTTTCACCTCCTAGGGTTAGGTTTTTGGATGTCTAGGGTTTTGGGATTCATGAGTAATGTTAAAAAGGCCTCTGGAGCCTCATTGCAATCATTATGCTCAGACGGATGCGCATAGAAGCCACATCTCTTCTCATAGATAGCTACCACTATTCGAGCAAGCTGTTTCAGTTCTGTAGTTTTACAGTTTCATCCTATTTCATTTATTCAATAGAAGATATTGTTCACTGGATATCTGTGTTGTTCTCTGTATCTCTTTGTTTATTGTGTTCAGTCTGTTAATTAGTTTATTTTGCTCCTAAATCCAGATCAAACAATGCTTGCCATGAAGATGTGGGAATGAAATTGTTTATGTTGTCCTTTGATGTTGATGATCTTGATTGGTTTATAGAACTTAAGGATAAACATGTTAAAACTTACAAAGAATTGACTAATGCCTTTATGGAAAAATGGAAGGATAAGGAACCTCTAGATATAAAAACAGAAAGTTCAAATATTAAGATAGATGCTCACATCAAGGAATTAATAGAGGTTATTAAAGCCACACAATTCATCTGTGTAAATTAGTTAAAAAAACATGATCACTCACCTTTCCAGTGCAAGTAATTACATTGGATATTTAGATCTTATAGAGATAGAACTTCACAAAGAGCATAAAGAAGAATTTCATTTGGAAATTCTGGAAGAGATTAAGGATGAGTCATTGGTTGATCATGAGGAATTTGAGTTTGAAGTTGTTGAATATCCAGATAATTCAAATCCCCACCCACCTCCCGAAGAACCCATCTCTTCAGAGAATATCTTTGATAACCTTGATGAGAACAATGAAGTAGTGTCCTTGACAGTTCCACTTCCAACCTCTCAACCATCGGATGATTTAATACAAGATAATGGGAATATGGGGGCCAAATTTAGCTTACAAATTCCAGATCATTATGGACAGTGATTGGCCTTCCACCATGATAGTCATATGCATAAATTTATCAAAATTTAACAAGGTTTTCCAAACTTCAAAGTTTGGTTGAATAAAGAAAGTCACATGTTTCTTGGGTGGTATATTCTCAAGAAAAACTCCAAATTGATAAAACTTGGAATGGGATCTTCAACGAGTTATCCCGAACAAGGAATTTTTAGACATATGAGGTCTTGTTTCATCCATGACATGGTTAGTCCTAATTATTTCCACCTTAGCCATTTGGATGATGAACCCTCAAGCTATTTTTCAAATGATGAGCCATTTCGTGTCCAAAGGGGCACCTTCTGTAACGTATCTCTAACCTTTCTCCTTTATTTTCCAATTTTGTCATTTTTTCAGTTATGTATATAATTCATTACATAGTCATTTTATTTATTGATTATTATTTATTATTTTCACATGTACTTATGTTGGGTATTGGTGAGAACTTTGTTTTGCATATTTTGAGGTTCTCGCATGATGTCCTTCCCAAAGGTCAAGCACATGTCCCCATGTGGAGCAAGATGTTGACCACCTATTTCGATTAGGTGTCAATGTCGTGTATCATGAAGATATTTGTCTTATGGTACGACAAGTTTGAATACCTATGGCTCAACAGGGCAATTCTTCTCTCTCTCCATTGAATGATCGCTCCCCTGCGTGGAAAATTTTTGTAATGTAACGTCTTGGCATGGGTCAAGTTGTAAATATTTAGTGGCCTAGGACTTTATCAATAGGTAATTCCTTTCATTGAGTGTTTTTTTTCCTCAGGTAATTAATTTTGTTTTTTCAACGATTTTAATTAGTTGAGTTTTTCATTCAAATTTCCTTCAAAGTGGTGAAAGATGTTCTAATGATAGATCCCAATAGGTAGATAAGGGTTGAAAGTGTTGTATATGACCATTCTAGACATTTCCTAGAGTCTTGCAAAATTACATTAAGTTTTGATAGGAATTTTTAAATAATCAAATTTCCGTAAATTGGAAATTTTTAATTATTTTTGGTATAAAATGTAAAAATTTTGTCCTTGGGGATTTTTTATAGGGGTATGGGTACTCAAATCAAATGGATTATGACCCTATACACCCTTGTACCAAGTTTCAACTCAATTGGACAAGTTTTTCTAGGTCAATGTCCATGAGGAGTCTAAGTCAGTAAAAAATCAGCAAATAATTGACTAAATTAAAAATGTCAAATTTTGTCAAATGTTGTAAAACATGCGAAAAGAAGGAAAAATTGTTTCCTAAGTCATTTCTATGTAATAAGGGATCAAATAAATCAAATTCTCCCTTTCCCACCCCTCATACAACTTAAATTTAGAGAGGGGCGTGAATTTGTCTCTTGTGGGGCTCACCATCTCCATTGAATTGGCCATTTGGTGATGGGGACCATATCGGGGACCCATTCTACACCTCGGGTGACCCCTTGGGTCTTTAGAGAGGGTTTTAAATTTAGGAGAGGGGGTTTCTTCCCCCATTTTTAAGTTTCCTCTCCTAATGGAAGTTCCCCTCTCTCATGGTGCCTTCCCCCAACCCCCCCCTTGAGTGAGTCTCCCTCTTTTAAGAGTGACACTTGGAGAGCATGCAAGGGGGGTCTCTCTTGCTTCTCTCCCTTAAAATAAATCTCACCCCTCATATTTTTTGATCTATTCTAATAGCAACTCCATGATGCCTAATTTTATCCTCATTGTCTCTTGCTCTTCCCCCATTTTCTCTCTTGTAATATTGTTGTCATATTGCAACCATTATTTTCAATAATAGAAGTGAAGCTTTGGAGGAACTCTTGGTGTCCTTGTGGTGTTCTATTGGAGTACTTTTGTTGTTCTTGTTTGGTGTTCTTGTGAGGTAATCTTTCTGCAGTTTGTAGTTATTTTACACACATTGTTTTACTTGAAAAACCCCAAGCAATGTATTTTGCTGGGGATAGATCTATAGTAGTATTGTTGTAGATCTATGTGAGTTGTTTTTCTTTGAGTTTGAAAAGTAGTTTGTAGACCATTTTAAATGAATCACTTTCTTGCCTCATTGTGTAGCAAGTATTGACAACTTTGCAGGTTACCAAAGCTTGGAAATGAAGATTCCAATAGCTTCATTTCTCTTCACTAATATTTATGATATTATTTCAACATTTTTTTACATAATTTATGCAGTTATTTCTCTTCCAAATCTTCAAATCTAATCAAGTTTTATGTTCATATTTTTAGTATAAAGTTTTTTGTTTTATATACTAACAACTACTAACACATTTGAAGTGATTTCTAGCAATTTCCAATACACTTTACTTTATGTTTTTTTTGCGGGTTTTTGCCAGTCCAAGGGGAGGTGCTGCTCAATTTTGGCTACAAGGTGATAAAGGAAGCATCCAAAGGCCTTGGTGCAAATCCCTCTCCATATTCTTTCTTTCCAAATCATTTTAAGCAACCCAAGAGTCTCTTGGGCTTGCATTCTTTTATCATTTTCATAAGTTGTAAATTGTAAATTATTTGCAAGTTTTGTTTATGCCCACACCTTGCATGTGAGTGGCTTTGCCACCCTTGCAAAATCATGTTGGCTAGTTAGGAATTTAATTTTTTGTTTTGTTTTTTAATTTGTTTTCCCCACTTCTCCCACAAAGAGAAGGTTGAGTTGTTAGTGTTAGCTTTCTCTATTTCATTTCCAAATTATTTACCCACCTTGGCACAAAATCGGTAGGCTTGCCCCCCACATTGTGCCATAGTTATGAGGTTTGCAAATTCATTTTATTTTTTGTCCACTTTGTCCTTGAGGAAATGTTGTGTGGCCATATTGTTCATTTAATTTACTTCCAGTTATTTCAATTATTCATTTGTGCCCACACCTTGCATGTGAGTGATTTTGTCACGCTTGCAATATCGTGACAGCTAGTTAGATTTTTATTTTTGGCAAAGTAATCAAACTCGTGCCCTGCCTTTTGTCCCGTATTCCCTCCCCTTGCCACTATTGTGGATCTTGGGTAACAAGAAAGGGAAAAGGACTATGTGGCTAGTCTAATTAGGCACATAATTCTATTATTTCTAAAACCAATAAAAATGGGTGACTTGGGAGGATAGAAGGGGTTGAAGATGGGGACGGTTTCACGAGACTACGTGTACTCCTTGTTGAGCACCCAAGCATCTTGGATTTGACCTGCGGAGCTAGAGAGGAACCTTTTTTTCCCTTGTTGAGCACCCAACACTTCCTCTTGGTTGAAGGGATAAGGATTTGGAGTAGTAACATAATGTAGGCTTGTAACTTTCATCTCTAATTGTCCCTAATGCAAAGAGAGACCTAAAAAATCTATTAAAAGTAACCTACACACATTGCAACACTTTCAACTCACATTTTCTACATTTCAAGTTTTTCCATTCCATTACTTTCAAGCAATTTAATTTTCAAGCAATTTCACTTTCAAGTAATTTCACTTCATGTGGATAACTATTTTCGAAGTATCTTTCATTTCAAGTACTCTTTATTCATTTGAACAGAATTCATTAGAGTATAAAGTTGTCTTTCAATTTATTGTATAGATATATCATAGATTTGTTTCATTTTTGTAGAAGTATCTTGCTTTATATATATATTTCTTTTGTGTATTTGGAATAATTGTGATTGGGTAATTTTTAGGCCCTGGTCTAATTCTTGTTTTTTAAAGGAAAAGGTTTGTGTGTCATTGAAAGACTGCATTTGCATAATTGTTTGTCATTGGGTTGGGTCTCCCTAATAAACAAATCAATTAAATCCTAGAATTTTAATATAAACTTCACATAGTTTAATAGGGTCTACCGCCCTTAGCTTCCCTAGGAGTGAGCCTAGATGAAAGGAGTCTAGATCGAGGTGACAGTGGGTCTAGACTTATTTTTGTTCCTCCAAGAACAAACCAAATGGGTTGGAGACTTCTCCACGCTTGTAGGTGTGTATTAGGACGACAACACACTCCAAGGGGGTGTCAAACCACTTTTGAAGAACCTTCTCACACCGATGTTCAAGGATGAATTCACATGAAAAATGTTGGAGCAACCTCTACCTCTTATTAAAATCTACGATCTCTCACATTCAGCCAAATCAAGAAATAGGGTGTGAAGACAAAGAGAAATCAAGAAAACATAAGTCTCAATAATCAAATCTTTCTCTTCTCCTCACTACTCCTATAGCCTTTATAGAATACAAATGTTTACAAAAATATCACAATTATCAATAGAAGAATAAAACTATCACATGCAATAGCCAAACTCCTCCAAAGAGGGCATATGAACCAAAGAAGGAGGAAATACTATAATAAACCAACTCTTGCTCAAGTTAAAGCTTTTCCAAATGTGCTCTCCTCCTTGACAAGAATAGTTCATGTCAAATAAGCAAGTCCAGCAAACAACCCTCTGTAATGCATGTGCTTTAATATTTAGTGAAAATAACATGTATTATTAGGGAAAGTCCACTAAGAAAAACTCCATCTCCATAAATAACCTCCTCAAAGCATGCACATTCATCTTGAGTGAAAATAGGATGTTTAACTAGGGAAATTCTATCAAAAAAAGCTCCTTTGTTTCCATAAATAACCTCCTCAAAGCATGCACATTAGTATTGAGTGAAAACAGGATGTTTAACTAGGGAAAGTCCACCAAAAAAAGCTCCTCCATTTCCATAAATAACCTCCTCAAAGCATGAGCTCTAACTTAGGATGATAATAGTAGGTGTAAAGGGGGAAAGTCCACCAAGGACATCCTCAAAGCAAAAATAGCCTCCTTAAGTGTGCCCTACTCCAAATATAACTAAAGGACAAAATAGAAATTTAGTCTCCACAAACATCCTTCTCAACCCATGTGCTCCACTCCTAAGCCATTAATAGCATGTGTATGTGGTCCAAATAACCCCCTCCAATATATGGTGCAAATTAGCCTAGGAAAAATAAAAGAACCTGTTGTTGTCCTTATACACACTTGCAAATGTGAGCTAAGTCATGCTCATTTAGTGTGTCTTCTGAGGCACAATGCCTAGGTTCAAAGTCCATGCTGTTACTTTGACTTGAACCTCTTCCGTCTAGGCTAACTCCTAGGGAAGCAAAGGGGGGTAGACCCTAGTTACTAGATGGGATTAATGTTTAATGTTCTAGGAGTTGGTTTTAATTGGTTAGGTCAGGGGGAATCTAGCCTATGATGCTAAGCAACAAATGCAAGATGCAATAGTTAAGTATGACACTCAAAACCTTTTCCTAGGGAAACTAAGACTAGTGCCTAAGATTGGGCAAGGGATCAAATAAGTTAAAGAAGGATTTGTTACAAAAGAATTACCAGTTTACAAATGTTACAACAAGATAGATACAGCTAGATACAAAGATACAGAAAGTATATCTAAGATATACAAAGTTAGACTAAACTAGATACAAGATATACAATACTAACAAGTTGTTTGCATGTGCAGGAAAAGAAGATATTCAAGATAAGAGAATCATTCAACACATCAAGACAAACATGCTCGCAATAGATATTACTCTATTGGAATGCTTATCAATGGCATAAAGACGCAAAGCACTCAAGACCCAGTCAAGAGAGTGCCTCTAGGTGGATGCGCAACTTCTTGAAGGATCACACCACAAATATAGGAACAACAATAAAGATGAAATCTTGAAAATTAAAGTGCCCAGATAATAAATATGTAACCACTTAGATAATATTTCTACAACACATAAAATACTTGCATGTGAATGTAAATATGAGATCCGTATGCTTGCAAATGTAAAATGTAAATTGCCAATGTTGTATACCAAGGATTAAGTTAAGTGATTAAGTGAGAATTATTTTAATCCAATCTAAGTGTCAACCCAAAACTTTCCTCCCCCAATTACCAAGTGACTGTTGGATGCTCAAGAAGTTAGGCAACGAGGCCCACCCTAGCTTCACAGGTCAGTCCTAAAATTAGAGTACTCTCGGAAAGGACGTCGTGCGCCGTGAGACCATCCCCGACCTAGCACCTTTCATTGCCTTCCTCTGACCCTGTTTTAAATGGCGAAGATGGTTGGTAATGGTGTCCCATTAAGTCTAATAAATTGATTATTAAACATATGCACTAAGCATTACAGTGTGTTTGAGTGCTTGTAGCTTTCTCAAGAATGCTGAAACTGAAGGCTGAAACCTTTAAATGATGAGATTGCAAGTTAAATTTTATTTCCGGAAAGGGCCTTGGGGACCCAAAACCGAAATTAAGAATTAAGTTCTTAGATTACGAGATTGCGCATGTAAAGTGTAAGAAATTAAAGTAACTCGCGAAATTGAAAAGAGATTAATTAAGCCTTTAAGATATCAATGTTTGTATGCATGTATAAGGATTAAATACTGAAAAGGTAAATGACATGAGTGCAAAGTAATGATGGAAGCAAAAGATCCACTATGCTTCCACGAGCTCTAAACTAGAAATTAGGTGTGAGATCTACTCTATATTATTTTAGATTTGAGCATGCATGTAAGAAATCACAATTAAACTAACTAAACTAAGCAAGGGCGACATAAAGAAAAATCTAACTAAAGCTTGCAAAGTAAACACTGGAAGGAAAATAATGCAAGCCACTTGGGTACACTCCTTTGGGCTTGCGTACAGTGTTTAGATGAAAGAGGAAGAAGAGAAACTGTTACCACTTGGAAAGGAGGTACTGGAAGGTGTGTTGTACTTGAAATTTGGGCATCATATACCCTTAACCTGGCGAGAACCTGCAAAAATCAGCAAGATATTGTTTGTTGATTTGTGCTGCAACACACTCAACAAAGCTATGAAGTTTTTTTTTTTCAACAAAAAATTCCCACATGTAAAAACCAGAATTTTATATTGAATTATTGACCTATCTAAGCAAGTTAGATACCAAAATCAGAATATGATAGAAGGAGGAAGAATAACAGAAAATGCTTGTGAAGTTTTAGTAAAGATGAGGGTAGATTCGTCATTGAACCTATCCCAACAACTCCTTAGAGATGATCTGAAAAACTTAAACCAAATGTGAGATGAAACAACAGATGATATCTTGCATGCACAAATAATACAACACAATTTATATTATTAGCATATACAATACATATAGATGGGCAACTACACTATTGCCTCACCTAGCCTAGCAAACTAGTTTACTTAAGCAACTATTGATCAATACACAAAAGATTCAAAAAATGATATCACCTCAAAATAGATAAGAATGCTAAGAACAAGTCCTGCATTCCATGATTCCTCCAAATCTCTTTTCTATTATCCAATGGGAAGAGGTTGTAGCAACAAAGTTGCTCCAAGCTCTTCAAGAACAAAACCAATAAGGCAAGATCATAATAATGAGAGGAAGAGAGAGGAAGATGGAGAGAATTTGATAGAATAACAATACTGTGAAGAATGGTGAATAACAAGGAAGTGAGAGGTCTCTTAAATAGCATGAGAGGCTAAGGAGACCCTTCTTGGATCTTCAACACTTGTAAAAAATCCAAGGGAAGAGACAACTCATGGAGAACTTCAACCAATGAGGGCATGAGCTTTTAGGTTGAAGGAAAATGGTAAGTGGATGAGATGGAGGGTGAGAAAGCAAGGCAAGAGATGTGCATTGGCTAAAGAGATGACCCACGCTTTCCTTCAAGGAAACTTCCATTTTAATGCTTGATGTTTCCACTTTACAAAGAGAGAAAGTGTGAGTCTCAAGGGAAATGCGTGAGGATTAGGAAGGAGTCTGGGTGGAGTGTGTAAGAGACACTCCCAAGGTGATGTGGAAGGCAAAGGGAAGGCACAAGTGTGAAATGAGGGACCCATGCTTCTATTTAAGGGAGTTTCTAAATCTCACGTGGGAAGGGGGACGTATTACCCAATGGGGGCGCAAATCCCAAGGGGGATTTAATTAAAGAGTGGGTTATGATGTGGGTAAAGGATAGGAAAAGGGGTTGGGTAGGTTAGGGAGTCTCTCTCAACCATATTTCATATTTACTTTACCTTATTTGCCTAATTATTACAAAATTGACATTTTCCCATGTCTTGGGTTTAGCAATTAAAATTGTTTTTATCTGACTAAGACTCCTAAGTGGACAAAACCCTAACAAAACTTGTCTGACTAAGCCGAAACTTGGTCCAAGGGTGTAGGCGGTCTCATTCCATTTCTTTTGAGTACAAATACCCCTACCAAAATCCCAGGGACCCAGCGTTTACATTATTTCATCATAATTAATTAATGAATTTAATTCCCAACCTTAGGAAAAATTAATTAATTAAAAAAAACCTATCTAGACTCGACTAAAAATTTTGAAAATTTATGTGTTGTCGTACATGGTCATTTAAATCGTTCCTAAACACTAGATACCCTATAATGAATTCATTAGAATGTCTTTCACCACTTTGGAGGATTTATTACTAGTGGGAGTGAAAAACTCAAGGGAGATTAATAAGGTTGGTTAGGCCAAATCAACCTCCTGAGGATAAAAAACACTTAGTGAAAATAACTCTCCTAATGAAGAAATCCTAAGGCAACTGACCTAACTATGATCCATGTAGACCTATTACATTATAAACCCACGCAGGGTGTGGGAATCTCACTTACAAAATTGTGTACTGGAGCAAAAAATGCCCTGTAGAACCAAAAAGTCTTTGACTTATTTGCATCTGTTGATGCATATCTTCATGGTACATGGAGTTTACCCCCTAGTTGAATAGGCGATCAACAAAACTAAAATAGAAAGTGCATGCCAACTCATCTCCAACCAACTCATGACAACTCATTAATACGTTGGGCCCACCCAAAGCCTCCTAGAATGCTCCAAAATTATTCAGACCCCATAAATTTTACCCAAAACCAAACTTCTCAAAATGGATTGAAATTTGACTCACATGCTATACAAAAATATAGGTCTCCAAAAATAGCACCAAATTCTGAAAAATCTCATTGTTAAAAATAGATAAAAAAAATTAGCAGTCTTCGATTACCACTAGATTTCATCCCCAAAATGTACTCAATATCGGGTCTTTGAAAATGTGTTTATCTCTTAAAACCGAAATGTCTATTTTAAAACCTCAACTTTGACCAATTTTGACCAAGTCCTAAAACATGTTGAAATTTCATATAAATGGAACCACATGCTCATCTCTCAAATGGTATCTAAATCCACTTTCAAATTTCAAGAAAGATTAAATTTMTAAAAATGAAATTTTCCAAGCTTGTGAATCTTGAAAATCTGAAAGTACCCGRTTGAAGAACTCAATATTGGGTCTCCAAAACTATCATCTGCTGCTGAAAAAGGTGAAGCTTCTAAAAATAGAAACCAYTGAAAATAGTAGAATCAAGAATCTGATAACTTACTAATTGTTGGTAACTTACTTAATATTGGGGGAAAATCAGCTCATAAATATTGTTTGATGATTGGATATTGATCTATTCATTGAGGTCTTAATTCTAAGATATAATTGTTATTTTTTTCTGGACTAATGTCTTGTTGTTTTTGTAAAATACTTATTGTTGATATACATTGGTTTACTACTGCAATTTTACAATATAAATTAGTTTTACTTGATAGCTAGCATGTAGAGGTGATTGGTAGGTGATATAACTTGGTAATTGACTATTATATGCATTTGAGTACTTGTTTCGGACAGGTCAACCAATTACCTTGTATAACTAATTCCAACCTTCCCACTTTCCTAGACCTAGCCTAACTCATTGAGTGACCAAGATAAGGGGGCCATAGACTTTCCTTTAGCTTTCTATAGGATCTGATTCCCTTGAGGTCACTAGGGAATCCCCCCTTGTGTTGGATCTCTTTCCTTCACTAAAACGAGGGAAGTACTTGCCTAGGTGATAGTGGCAAGTACTTCTAGTTGTTACACAAAATTGACACCTTTTTGAGGGATTTGCATAAGTACAAATCCTGTGGTAACAATGTTCAAACTAAGAAATGTCCTCATACAACATTGAGGGCAACAAGATCCATGGATGTCTAGATTCTAAACCTAGATTCCTTATGTTGATGATATGTCATGGAGGTTAACCATTATTTTTTAAAAGATTTACATACTTTCCTTTAAAAAGGATTGAATAGGATTGAAATATATCAACTCTAGCAATTATTAGTTTCCAATATCATTTATTGAATATTCTAGTATTCAAGAATAAAAATATCAAAATATACCTTCTATGTTACCAATCATTTCTTTTATGCCAATGTATGAGGGGAATATGCAACAAAAGCATGTGTTGCAATTTTAAAGAAAAAAACAATGAACAAAAAGTAAATCGATACTTGACTAGTATTTCTTTACAGACCTGAGCTTCATAGTACAAGCTCGCATATAAGGCTGCATAGAAGTAATCTTGCTCCCTTCGATTTGAGAACTCGGTTATAATCTGCAAAGATAAGGGTTAATGAAACTTGTTTATCTATACCAAGCAAATAAAAATAAACTAGAAATAAATGGTTGAAAGAAGTTATACACATCTATCTAAAAGGTAGAATATAAGAAATTATTTTGCAATTACAATTAATTATCAAAAACATGACATAAGTGAAAGATTGGTTAGGAGTAACTAGCCTAGAATGATGGATAACGATGGTACTAGGTTAGTAATACCATTCATATTCTTAGGGCCTTCAGATGTTATAGTTCAATGAGAATCCTAGATTGTTAGGGAGTGGTTATGGACCCTTTTATCAGTGAATTGTTGTTTTCCTAACCACATCATCTGCATTAAGCATTAGAGTCTATGTACATGAGTTATTTCATATGCAAGATCATAATTTTGTTATAATGCTCTTTCCCTAAGTGTTTATGATTTAGCAAAGGTCATTTTTGTGTAGTTAGGGCCTAATCATTTTTATAAATAGATTCAAATTTAAGTTAGGCTTTCTCTCTCTTCTTACATAAATAAGGATTTCCCCCTCATTTCTAACTTTTATCACTTTAGTAACTGTTACCCCCTATCCTAGGGGTAACTAAGGAGATCATGTCTCGAGGCCCACAGGTCGTAGACATGGAGTGTCGAGAGATAGATGGACAGTGCATGGCCCTAGAGGGGCCCTTCTTTTCATTGATGCATCCTACACATCGCCAGCAACAACATCCACCACACCAGCCTGGTCCTAGAAGGCAATGGGTCTTGCTCCATGAGGTAATGAGTCCAGGTATCATTGTATGTATAACTCCGATATTTGAAGCAATTGAATATGTTGTATTGAATCTTTCTTGATTTCATATGTTTCCTTGGAATTTATGCTCATTTCCTTGTTTAAAGCTGGGAGGGTGACATGGTGCCCTAGTAAGTTGATCTCCTTTAAGATAGGTTTCTATTGGATGGATACTTAAAGAGTCATCGTATGTTCCCACCATACTTACCACTTTCCATCTCTATTCCCTCCACATTCCCATATCTTGGGCATTGTGATAAGCTCAACTAAGAAGGGTTGTACCTTACCTCATGGGAAAAAAGGGCTAGAGGCTTGTTGTCGTCCTAATACACACCTACAAGTGTGGAGAAGTCCCTAACCCACTTGGTGTGTGTTTGGACGCACAAACCTAAGTATAGACCATTTGTCACCTCGATCTAGACTCATTCCATCTAGGCTCACTCCTAGGGAATCCAAGGGGGGTAGACCTTATTAAACTATGTGAAGGTTTTGTTAAATTTCTAGGAATTAATTGATTTATTGATTAGGGAGACCCAACCCAATGAAAAGAAATCATGCAAATGCAATATTTCAATGACAAGCAAACATTTTATTTCATAAAAAAAAATTTAGACCAGTTCCTAAAAATTATCCAATTCCACTTATTCCAATATACACAAAAGAAATATATTTCTACAAGAATGAAAATAATTTGTGAGATATCTACATAATGAATTGAAAAACAACTTTATACTTTAAAGAATTATGCTCAAATGAATAAAGAATACTTTGAAAATAGATATTCAGATGAAAAGAAATTGTTGAAAATGAAATTGCTTGAAAGTAAAGGAACAACAAAGCTTCAAATGTAGATGTTGTGAAAAGTGTGTAGGTTACTTTTATTAGATTTTTAGGTCTCTCTTTGACTTAGGGGCTATTAGAAGTGAATGTTGAAAACCTAATCTATGTCACTACCCCAACTCCTCATCCCTTCAACTAAGAGTAAGTGTTGGCTGCTCAACAAGGGAACAACAAGGTTCCCCCCTAGCCGCACAGGTCAAATCCAAGATGCTTGGGCGCTCAACAAGGAGGACACTCAGTGCCGTGAAACTATCCCCAGATTCAACCCCTTCTAGCCTCCCAAGTCACCATTTTTAGTGGTTTAAGCAATAATGGATGTAGGTTCCTAATTAGACTACCCACATGGTCCTTTGCCCTTTCTTGTTACCCAAGATCCACGAAGTGGCAAGTGGAGAGAATACGGGGCAAATGACGGAGCAAAAGGTTTGATTACTTTGCAAAAAGGAAATCCTAACTAGTCGACACGATATTGCAAGGGTGGCAAAGCCACTCACATGCAAGGTGTAGGCACAAATGGAAAAATAAAATAACTTGACATGAATGGAATGAACAAACTAGCCACACAAATTTGCCTTAAGGACAAAGGTGGGCAAAATAAAATAACTTTAAAAACCTCACAACTATGGCACAATGTGGAGGGCAAGCCTATCAATTTTGTGCCAAGGTGGGTAAAAGAATTTGAAATAAAATAAAGAAAACTAATACTAGCCACTTAACCTTCTCTTTGTGGGATAAGTGGTGCAAACAAATTAAGCAAAATCAAATAACTAAGTTCCTAACTGGCCAACACGATTTTGTAAGGGTGGAAAAGCCACTCACATGCATGGTGAGGGCATAAACAAACTTAAAATACTTTATAATTTACAAATGATGAAGATAAGAAAAGAATGCAAGCCCAAAAGACTCTCTTGGTCTGCTTACAATGCTTTAGAAAAATTAAAAGGTGAAGGGATATTGCACCACTACTCTTGGATGATTCCATGAGCTTTTGTGGCCAAGATTGGGCAACACCTTTCCTTGGACTGGCGAAAATATGCAAAAAACATCAAGATATGTTTGCTGGAAATTGTTAAAAACCACTTAAAATGAGTTAGTTTTGGTTAGTATACAAAATATAAATTTTTATATACAAAATCTGAACTTAAAGATTGATTGAAAAGCAAGATTTAGAAGATAAATAAGTGCAAAAAATATATAAAAGAGTGCTAAAATGATATCAAAAATATTAGTGAAGAGTATTGAAGCTTTTGGAGTCCTCTTTGTTGATGATTGCAGCTACGTGAGACATTCTCCAGATTACAAACCTGAGAGATGTTGCTGATTTCAACTATGTAAGATATTCTCCAGCTTACAAACGTGAGAGAAAGCCCCTGAGAGGGGTGTGTGGTTCATATCTGAGATAGAGATGGAACATAGAGGTGGCCTCCTCCTTACAGAGAGTTGAGAATAACTCCAGATGATTCTCTTGTGTAACGCAGTGAGAAATGAGATTTGCTGAGTTGGACGTGTATGTGGTTGAGCACACGGTGAACATGTGAAATCCCAAAGTGTTGGGTGCATCGTCATGAGAACAGAAATGAAGATGATGTATTAGCCTCCTCTACATAGAAGAGTTGACGAAAAACTCCAGATGACTCTCCTGTGCAATGCAGTGGGAAAGAAGATCTGTTGAGTGGACGTGCATGTGGACAAGCACAGGTGAACATGATCCCAGTGGCTGAGCACTAGTGAAGAAGTGGTTCTTCTGTATAATGCATTGAGCCAATGATATGGACATACCTATGGATGTGCCCCTAGTGGATGAGCACTAGTGGGTGTATAATATCCCTTTCTATATTGTTCAAGAGTCAAACTTGTTTGTAACCCTAATTGTATTGTAAAGGGTATAGGTTGGCCCCATCTTAATGTGAATGGTAATTAATGTAAAAGATAATTAATC
>ML840425.1:0-14135 GCA_009831015.1 Picea engelmannii | reverse complement strand
GGTTTGATTGTTGAAATTGTCATTCCTCCAACCTATATTTCTAGATTTTTCTACATTACAAGTAGGTGTTTTAGCTGTGACAACAATCCTTAAATTGTTTTGATTCTAGAGATGTACTCATTATTCTCCTTTAGGAGATATTCTTCTTTTGGTTCCTCCTGTTTTCTTGTTCCAAACAGGTTAACAACAAAGGGAGATGTTTATCCTTCAGAAGGAGCCACTTGACTCAGAGGGAGTCAAAACCATTTGAGAAAGAGGAAGAATAGAACTATCATTGAGGAAACCAATGCAATAATGCATGATCAAAATCTTTCTATGATTCTATGGGTAGAAGCATGCATGAAACAATATATGGTCAGAACAAGAGTCTTCACCGGACTTTGAAAAACATAACTCTCGAAGAAGCCTTCACCGTAGTGAAGCCTGAGATTGAACACTTCAGGATATTTGGGTGCCCAATGTATTTTCATGTACCCAAGGAGAAGAAGTCCAAGCCAGACCCTTCAAGGAGAAAGGATACGTTTATGGGATAACAGTGAATCTTTGAAGACATTCCAAATCGACATCCTTGGTCAGATACAAATTGAGACAAGAAGAGATGTTGTCCTTGAATAAGAGATAGCCTTTCAAAGATCCAAAGAATCTCAGATAGAGATTGATAGTGAGACAATGGCTTCTCCCCCTTCAATAGTTCAGAGGGAGACAAACATTATTCCAGCTGATCTAGTTGCTCCAGTTGATATGTTCAAAGATATTAGAGTAGGGCATAAAAGGTATGCCTAGGCTCACTCTGTGGGAGGCAAAGAAACATACAAGTCTCTCAAGGCACATCCCGAGAGATCAAAGAGATTTTTCGAGCTACTCTTTAGCCATAAACCACATCATTGATTCTGAGTCTTCTTGTCATAGAGAAGCAACAAGATAACAAGTATGTCAAGATTCCTTAACAGAAGAATACTATTATATCTTAAAAGAATGATGTATAAGATATTGTTCAGAAACCAGAAGGGAAGTTTGTGATGACTTCCAAGTGGATCTATAAGATCAAGCATGCAGCTGATAAAAGTGTCAAGAAATACAAAGTGAGATCTACAGCCAGAGTTTTTCTCACAAATAGAGGGAGTTGTCTATGATGAGACACTTGATCCAGTACACTCGATACACTTCCATCCGTATTACCATCCATGAGTTGGAAACTATATTATATGGATGGATTATTGATGAGTTTGGGTTTCAGCAAGAGTATATTATTACAGTGTTGGTGACGAGAGCTTGATTTTGATGACTTATTCAAAAAGCCTTGTTGTTAGATACAAGCAAGCCTTGACTTCTGATTTCGAGATGAAGGATATGAGTATGATGCACCATTTCTTGGGACAAGAAGTATGACAGAGGACCAATGAGATTTTTCCTAAGGAAAACATACAGGAGAAATATTAAAAGAAGCTGAGTATGACAGAATGAAAAACCACCGTGATGGATTTGAAGAAAATGATGATGATTCAAGACGAGATTGATCCACAACTGATTGGATAATTGATATATCTGGTTAACACCAGACCTAATTCATTCTATAAAGTGAATGTGCTTAGTCAATCCATGAATCACCTGAGACAGACTCACTGGATAGAAATAAATAATGTATTAAGATATATATACGAGGCACAGTTGGATATGGCCTGAGATATGCCTCCAGTGTGAACTTGAGTTTGTAGGATATGTCGATACAGATTGACCAGAGAGTACATTGGACCGAAAAAGCACATCCGGTTGTTGTCTTATCATGAAGTTTTCCATGATTAACTAATGCAGAAGGAAACAAAACTATGTGGCCTTGAGTACCACAGAAGCAGAGTATATAGCATAAAATGTGAGAAGCCATATGGCTTCACAAGATTTTGACAGATTTACTTGACCATAAGATGGATCCTATGATGATAACCAAGAGTCATGTGTGAATTTATTTGAGAACCCAATGTTTCATGATGGATTGAAACACGATGAGATGAAATATCCTTATACCAGAGATATGATGTAAAGAAAAATAGTACACATGCAGTACCTTCTTACACATGAGCAGATTGCATACATCTTCACCAAATTAACTTGGTGAAGAATGCCTCCCTGGTTGAGAGGGAGTGTTGATGACTCTAGCCAAAATAAAGTTCAAAGTACATTAGTGTGAAACTTGGCATGATAAAGAATGTGTCCCTGGCTGAGAGGGAGTGTTGATGATTGTAGCTATGTGAGACATTCTCTAGCTTACAAACCTGAGAGATGTTGATGATTGCAGCTATGTAAGATATTCTCCAGCTTACAAACCTGAGAGAAATCCCCTGAGAGGGGTGTGTGGTTCCTATATGAGATAGAGCTGGAACGTAGAGATGGCCTCCTCCTTACAGAGAGTTGAGAAGAACTCCAGATGATTCTTCTGTGTAACACAGTGAGAAAGGAGATCTGTTGAGTTGGACGTGTCTGTGGACGAGCACAAGGTGAACATGTGAAATCCCAAAGTGTTGGGTGCATCGTCATGAGAACAGAAATGAAGATGATGTATTATATTCCTCTGAGTAGAATAGTTGAAGAGAAACTCCAGATGAATCTCCTGTATAATGCAATGGTGTTGGCACAGGGGAAAACCTAGGGTTCAACGCTTCAACAACGCACCAACAAAACCCTAACTATCGGCCCTTTCGACAACACCTGCAAAGCAGAAGTCTCACCCGAGGTAGAGGCAGGGGGGGTTGCAAGACTCAGGTGTCTACAACCGAGCTGGGACACAGATCTGTGATTACAACACTTGACAGAGCACTTAGCCAATAACATGCATTAGTTCTTGAACTTTATCCACATCACAGGTTAAACCCTTATTATAGATTAATGCAATAGTAATCAAGATTAAGCACATCCAATCATTTATCACATAGCATCAACTCAAATATAGCATTCATTCACATCATTAATCACTAAGAAACAACATCAGATGCATTCATTATATGTTATAACAACAACACTAAGCAAATAAGCATATAACAACATCGACAACATCGCACAAAGCACATCAACAAAGGATATGTGTGGTTCACCCCAGTGTGGGGCTACATCCACCAACTCTTCTTCTTCTTGATTAGTCTTCGATATCCTTACATTCGTCGATTCTTGTGCACAAAGCCATAGAGCTCAGCTTCGCATTGGACAGGTGATCTGCACACAGCGCACTAGATCCACCTTCCTCAAAATGAGGTCAAGGAATAGAGCCAACTCCTTGATAGAACAAATCCTTACACAGTCTGTCTGCACAAAGCCTCTTACAATCACTTGCACTTAGCTCTGCAAGTCTCAACACACAGTATGCACAAAATCCAACGACTGTTCTTCGCACTTAGCAACCTTTACATATTCTTGCACGAAGCCAAATTAGACAGGTTAACACTTAGACACACTTACAACTTCTTGAATTAAGTCAATTACAAGTAACCAATTCTTACATCGCTTAGCTATCTATTTATACATTACAAAAAGGCCTAAATATGGGTAAACCCATGGGCCGGCATCCCATACCTATTACATAAACTCTAAAAAGCCCAAAAATCCCGCAAAACAAGTGAGATCCTGCGATCTCAGCTTCGCCTGGGAGCTCCATCTTCGACCAACCTGTCGAAGTCCCAAAAGTGGTCAAACACGACCAATGTTTCCTCAAAACTTGGTTGAGGGCCAACAGGTCCCCAACACTCACCTGTGACTCGTCCCAAGTCACTCAGATCTGGGAAACACTGCTTCGAAGGCCTCAAGCTTAGCTCAAGCTGCCTTGACTTGTTACTTCGCCAGAGCCTCCTACTCGGTGAACTCCTGAATTACTTGCTTGGTGACAGGCCCTTCCAGGTGTTGTTCCACATTTGTAACTACTTGTTCCAGTTGTGAGCCTTGTCCTTCAATCTCTCCAAAAAGCGTGCAAGATTCGTCTTGCACCGGTTGGAGCCTCTGTGTAACCTCCATAACTTTTCCCTGGATGGCAGTGACCTACTACTAGACTGCACATTGTTCCTATGATCTTTTCATCTTCTCGACTGCAGTAAGAAACTACATATGTGCTTGCACGGTGGATGCCTGCTTCTTCGCCTCCTGGAGTTGTGCTTCCAATTTCCTCAGCTCTGGATCTTCTACAAGGCACTCATAGGTCTGTGCACTTCGATCACTCAGTTGCTTACACTCTAAAGCAAGTGCCCTGATTCTTTCTACTGCATTCTTGGAAGCTTCTTCCCTCTGATTGTGCACTTCTTGCAGAGTGCTAAGTATTGCTTGGAGTTCTAACTCCATTACCCTTGCTTGAAGCTATTGAATGGCTTCAGCGAGCTTCCCTACTTGTATCTCAGTTGACTCTGGTTCCTCTTGTGCCAAGCCCGACACAGAGCGAAGTGCTCTAGTCACTGCCTCTTTGACCTCAGTCTTCTCTGCAAGCAGATGGTCTTTTTCTTTCTACGTCCTCTCTTTATCTTCCTCGAACATTGCCCTAATTTCATATTTCTTTTGTTGCATAACTCGAAGTTTCTCTAAGGCCTCCTCCTTTTCTTTCTTCAGGGCCTCTTTCGCCTACTCTTTTTCTTCTTGGACTCGACGAAGTCGAGCCTCGGTTGCATCTGCTAGCCTTCATAATTGGGTGGGCTCATCCCCCAATTCTACACTTTATGTTGAAGAAGGTGCAATAGGTACTACGCGACTCAAATGGATGGCTTGTTTTATGTCTCTGAGCTCCTTCTCTCTTCTTTTATATAGTGTTTCTTTCTTTGCTTCATGTCTCTGCAGGATATCTTTTGAAGTGTCTTCTACAATTGCAATGATGAGATCTACATTGTCCACTGTGAGCACATTCTTTGACCGAGGCTTGTTGGCTCAGGTCTTCTTCCGTGCTGAGGGTTTCTGCGGAGAAACATTCATTTTCTTCGATGTCTCAGCCTCTGTAAGGGGATCCTTTGGCGGTGTTACTTCACCTTTATCTTTCTTGTCTCCTTCTTCCCCTCTTTCCTCTTCGTTCACTTCGTCTCCTCCTCCTCCTGCAGGTGAATCGAGCCTACTTTCCTTCGATGCGTTGTCCTTATAATCACTTTCTATGTTTTGTACTTCCTCCTTTTTCTTCTTTTTCTTTGCATTGCTTTGTCCATCATACTCAGTTCGGGTGACTAAGGGACTTTCGATGATGTCAGGGTCGGAGAGTTATGCATCTTTGATCGGTACAAGGAATTTTGTTGGCCATTCCTTGGTTATCTCCTCCATATCTTCGCCAGTTAGCTTATAATAAGACTGCATCTCCTCCTTACTTTCATGCTTGCGCACAGTGATGTAGGTGAAGTATTGGTCTGCGCAGAACTTCGCTAACAACCTATATTGATGCAAAGTATTCAAGGTCATCCCAGGGAATGATTCAATGGTGCACTTCAGTTGTAGGTAGTAAGCATGGAACACCGCATTCGATTGGCACTGCTTCACCATATCACTCGTGTACCACAAGGTGGAGAACCTTGCAGCCAATAGTTTCGATGGCTTGACTTCGGGGAATGTCGCTCCTTCTGGCATCTGCCAAGCAACAAATGCGATTAAAATCAGTAACCAACTGAAATGAAACTCGTATCCTTGGTCATGTGCTTCACGAAAGTCCTTTTCCAACTCGTTGATGAGGTAACTCGCCTAGTTCATCTGCATTCCTTCAACACACTTCCCTACGAGGTCCACTACGAACCCTGCGACTTGTGTCGGCCTGTTCTTTCTTACGAGCTTGCCAGCAATCAGTTGGAAAGTAAGTCACACTACACCATCCTATATGGAGGCTACCTTGTAGCCTCGCTTCCCCTTTTCTACGTCTCCATAGTCTTCCTTTATACGATGGGCCAGGGCGCGATCTGCATCCTTCCCTGGGTAAAACTACTGAGGGTTCAGTCCTTGCATGCTCAGTCCTGTAATGAGATGGATCAACGTCAGATCCACAGTGACGTGCCTATCAAGCCATAGATACCCTCCATGGTAGCACAACAGAAGGAGTTTAACCCAAGCGTTAACCTCCTGATGTCGGACGAAGTGGGGGATCTTCATTATGTTTAGGATCGTGGATCGTGCGAGCTCCTTAGTCCATGGCTTGGAGACTATCTTGGGCTTCTTCCCAGTCATCTTCATCAAATACCTATGCAGTGCGAGCATCGCATAGTTCTTCCGGTCTCCGATGTTGAAGTCGTTATTCTTCAAAGCTATGATGTGTCCTAACGGGGTCCAACTACGCGTATCCCCTTCGGGAGGTACACAGTGATCAACGTGTACTCGAAATCATGCGGGATGTTGTCACGGTTAACTGCGCCAACCAGAGGTGGGATGTACTCTAGAAAGACGACGGGATTTGCTTCGCGTTAGCTAGATCATCGATGTGCTTGCTTCACTTCTCAGCAGTGCGACCAGAGCGTCGTCCAGTCGATGGGGATGCTTGCAATCTGCTAGTTGGCAATGCCTATATTCCTACAGACATGACTTTCTTAGTTATGATGTCTACAAGGATCTCCTCCACAGACTTCTCTACTGCGCTACGCTCGCCCAACATTCACACTTTGTAATAAAATAAATTGGGTAGGCGAATGGATAAGCAAGGTAATCAAATGAATGGCAGGGTCTAGAAAGAACAGCGCGATATGAAATCGATTCTCTGTTAGCTCGAATACCTTGGTTTGCAAAAAGCGGTCCTGGTGCAGCGTCCGACAAGTTAAATAGGCAAGCATCATAACGGATCCCTCCAACGGGTAGGAATATGTCCAGCAATGCGCATCCATCCATTAGGGCGCAATCTCAATGGTCCAACGACGATATTTCCGTCAATAACTTTGTTTCTATCCATTCTGGAGCATCGTTATAATGATCGAGGCGCCTCCAACGGTCATATTGCTTCTCCATGTCGAAGTACCATTCTGCGTTGTTCTGCTCTTTCGATGAGGTTCAACTTCTGTAGATTTGTCTCATGCAAAGTCTTCTCTGTAACTTCCTGTAGTTTTTCTAACTTTGCTTTCTTCTTACTGAGCTTTCTTGCCTTCTTTCCTGTGATCTGAGTCTCTGGGTTCCTCTTTCCATTCTTATTCTTACTTTCTCTTATCCTGGTAGCTTTGCACTCCTGATGTTCATCCAAAGGGTGCAAAGGAAGTACTTCTTCTCTTATTAACTCTAGGGTAGGTACTTTTCTTTCTTGCATGGATAAGTCCTTCAAACCTTCTTGTGTTCTTGCAGCTTCGACAACTACTTCTCTTGCCCTTTGTTGCTTCGACTTATCCTCTTGTTCTTCTATTAGGCGCTCTATTTTTCCAGCTATGAAGTCCCTTAATTCTTGTTTTTTCTGTTATGTAGCTTCCTCCTCTACTTTCCTTTTGATCTGATCCTTTTCAATCCAAGTATTTCCTAACAAAAGTGAAAAGGGGGCATTGCTCTCAACGAACTTAATGACTTCAAATTCTTCTTCAGTCTGTGTTCCATGGGCAATCATAGGTACATTAGTAAGTCTTCCACATAGGGTTATCATCTTTCCTTTAAACAAGCCTATCTTTCCCAATGAAGGTATCATAGCAAGCTTTCCCAAAATTTCCCAAGTGCTTTCTGGCATAATATTCACATGTGTTTCTTCATCTAATGCACAGTCTATGTCAAAGTCTTTTATTCTTGTAACTATGCACTTCTTTTCTTTCAAGATCTTTGGTAAACTAACGTCTCTATGATCATTCATTTCTTCCTTTTATTGTATTAACATAGTCTCTAACTCCTTGTTTGTATGATTCTTTAACATATCCTTAGTCTCTTGACCTTCTTTATAGTTTTCTTGTCTCATGTTCATATTTTCAACTTTAGTAATCATCCTAGAGCAATATTCAACCTCATGACCAATAGATTTACAACAAAGACAGATAGGACCTATACCAGGGCATTCCTTAGCAAGATGTCTCGGTCTTCTGCAATTATAACACAATGTCAATCCTCTCTTTATTTTAAACAATTCCCAACCTCTCCTATACTGCACACTAGGATCACCGTGCTGGACCTGCCAGCTGCAAAACTTCTTTCTAGGTTCCTGCATCCACTTGTTAGTCCAAAAATTCTTTCGATGCATAGGAATAACATATCTTTCACTATCTCTATCAAATTTATTCAGATCCCTTCTTTCTTCTAACTGTTCCCTAGTTTCCAGACTAGGATAAAATCTATCAAACATACCTAGATTCATACTTTCGAAGCAAAAATTTCCACTTATCTTACCTTTATCAGAGCACAAAGCTTTAAGATCTTACCTCTTTTCTTCAGATTAGGTTTCTTTCTTAGCACAGAGCTTTGCAAGTCAAGTAGAATACAGTGCACTACAACAACAGATCTACGCACAGAGCTTTCTCTTTTCTTCAGTTCCCAACAATCATAGTTTCAGGTCCCAACAACGAAACCATTTGTTGGCATAGAGGCAGACCCAGGGTTCAACGCTTCAAAAACGCACCAACAAAACCCTAACTATCGACCCTTTAGGCAACACCTACGAAGCAGATGAAGTCTCACCCGAGGTAGAGGTAGGGGGGGTTGTAGGAATCAGGTGTCTACAACCGAGTTGGGACACAGATCTGTGATTACAACACTTGACAGAGCACTTAGCTAATAACATGCATTAGTTCTTGAAATTTATCCACATCGCAGTTTAAACCTTTATTACAGATTAGCGCAGTAGTAGTCAAGATTAAGAACATCCAATCATTTAGCACATAGCATCAGCTCAGATCTAGCATTCATTCACATCATTAAGCACTAAGAAACAACATCAGATGCATTCATTATATGTTATAACAACAACACTAAGCAAATAACCATATAAACAACATCGACAACATCGCACAAAGCACATCAACACAGGATATACATGGTTCACCCCAGTGTGGGGCTACGTCCACCAAATCTTCTTCTTCTTTATTAGTCTTTAATCTCCTTACATTCATCGGTTCTTGTGCACAAAGCCACAGAGCTCAGCTTCGCACTAGATAGGTGATCTATGCACAACGCACTAGATCCACCTTCCTCAAAATTAGGTCAAGGCACAGAGCCAACTCATTGATAGCACAAAGCCTTACACAGTCTGTCTACACAAAGAATCTTACAATCACTTACACTTAGCTCTACAAGTCTCAACACACAATATGCACAAAAGCCAACAAGTTCTCTTTGCACTTAGCAACCTTTACATATTCTTGCACGAAGCCAACTTATACAAGTTAGCACTTAGCCACACTTACAACTTCTTGCACTAAGCCGATTACAAGTAACCAATTCTTACATCGCTTAGCTATCTATTTATACATTACAAAAAGTCCTAAACATGGGTAAACCCATGGGCCGACATCCCATACCCGTTACATAAAACCTAAAAAGCCCAAAAATCCTGCAAAACAAGTGAGAACCCATGATCTTAGCTTCACTTGGGCGCTCCATCTTTGACCAACCCGTCGAAGTCCCAAAAGTGGTCAAACACGACCAATGTTTCCTCAAAACTTGGTCGAGGGCCAACAAGTGGGAAAGAAGATTTGTTGAGTGGACGTGCCTATGGACGAGCACAGGTGAACATGATCCTAGTGGTTGAGCACTAGTGAAGAAGTTGTTCTTCTGTGTAATGCAGTGAGTCAGTGGTATGGACATCCCTATGGATGTGCCCCTGGTGGATGAGCAATAGTGGGTGTATAAGATCCCTTGATATATTGTTCAAGAGTCATACCTGCCTGTAGCCCTAATTGTAATGTAAAGGGTACAGGTCGGCCCCACCTTAATGTGATTGGTAATTAATGTAAAAGATAATTAATCTGGTTAATATTAATTATTTTATGAGCTAGTGAGGTCGGGCATGTTGTGCCAATACACACTTCTATTGACAGGTTCAGTCTAGTATAAGTAAAGGTAAATTCCCCATTGAATAATCATATCTTTCATGTGAGTTTGGAAATTTAAGCAAGTACACCTTCTTGGGAAAAGTGCGCACCTATCTTGGGCACTAGTCTTCTAGGGTTTGAGCACCCTCGTGTGTGCTAGGTTTTATTGGTGGTGAAGGTCTTTCTCTTGAAGAATATACCAAAGGATTTTGGCTAGGATTTTTTCCCTTGTTGAGAAGGATTTCCCAAGATACTTCTTGTGTTCTTGTGCATGGTGTTTCTTCTTGTGATCTTGGTTGCTGCAACATTATTGTTTATGGTTAATTTAAATGATAAAATGGAATGAACTTCATGCTTAACCTTTCTCATAAAAAAATCAACACTCTCTTCCAAGCTTTGGTAACCTGCAACTAGTAAATCTTTGCTATAGAATGATGCAAGAATGTGAGTTCTTCGAAATGGTTCACAAAATACTTTGAAAACTCAAACAAAAACAACTCACATAAACCTACAACAATACTACTATAGATTTATCCTTAGCAAACTACTTTGCTTGGGGTTTTTCAAGTAAAACAATGTGAGCAATATGAACATAAATTGCAGAAATATTACCTCACAAAAACACCAAGAGTACTCCAATAGAACACCAATACATCACCACAAGAACACCAAGAGATCCTCCAAAGGTTCACTTCTATTATTGAAAAGGATGGTTGCAATATGGCAGCAAGATTCCTTGAGAGAAATGGGGAGAGAGCAAGAGAGAGTGAGGAGAAATTTGGGCAGCATCAAGTTGTTATCAAACTTCATGTCCAAAACGAGTAGATGGGCCTAAATTTTAAGGGAGGGGAGGAGGAGAGACCCCCCTTGCATGTCTTACAAGTGTCAGATGCAAAGGAGGGGGGCTCCACTAAACGGGGTGCACTTTGTAATGTCCCCATTTTGGGACATTATAACATTACAGAGTGTTATGCCTACAAGAGTAGCCAGATAGGGGTGATAGAGAGTTCGAGAGATATTGAGGGGTTTTATTGGGCCCGACTTGCATCGTTAATCATCAAGATCCATTCCGCACAACTTGGCTTTGGTTCTGTTGCATTCTGACGATTTCCATAATTTTGAGTTATTATGGGTCATATCTTAATTAAATTCACTAAGAAGGTCATAATGGGCATATTACTTGGAGAAACCTCTTAGTGTAATACCTCATCGGATTCGGGAAGAAAATCATTACAAGATAAGATTATGAGAAGTGACTTTCAGTGCCTGGAGAAGCCATAAGGATGGATAAATCACTTTTAAGAGGTAAAATGGTTAATTAATTAATTAATTAAGTGATTTAATCAAGGAATAATAAAATAAAGTAAAATTCACTTGGAGGGAAAAGGTCAACAATGAATTAGGGTTTCAGGAAGCTATAAAGGAAGGGTAAAGCAACCTAATTGGGAATTATGTTATGATTTGATGTTGAGATATTTTCAAAGGAGGAGGAAATCGACCCCCTTGTTTTTTTGTGGATTTCTAGAGGAAACCAACACCATTGATCGGTTTCGGTGTTGAGAGACACACCCTAGCCTATCGGAGATACTATCCAGGTATTTCATCGTGCATTACAATGTCCATTTCAGTGATTGTGCAGAACAACTAGTGAGAGCGCAAGTGTTTGAGAGAGGGTTTGTGCAGTCGTTTGTGACAGTTCGAATTTGTCCGATTCCTTCCTAACCATTAGAGAGTTAGCAAGGGAACACCTATTGAGCCATCTATCGTCAGTTTCTGAAGTTGGAATCTTCCATAAAGAGGAAAACATTCATTTAGGACCCAGCTCCAGAGGAAGCATATTTGGGGTTCCAGGGGGCATTTCGGGACAGATTTGAGGAATCCCTTCCGACCCATTACAAAGGAGAGGAGGACGATCGTTTTAAGCCATACATCGTCAGATTCCACCAATGGAATCACTAGGGCGCACTCATTGATCCCAAGAGGTGTGAAAACCTCCAAGGGGTGAGATCTAGAGCTTCAGAGGTCGGATCTTCCGTCCGACAGACATCAGGATCAGTCTAGAGGCCAGGGCGCATCGTTTGAGACAATTTCCAACTCATTCCGAGGGGTAACGCCATCAGGACGGGTTTTCTAGATTCTATAGCAGTTACCGTGAGCTTCCAGACTGCTTTTTGTCGATCTATCCGTGCATGCGCAGACCAACACATGTTCTTCTGGTCACGGGTATTTCTTATCTGTTATTTTTTATTCCAGTGATGATCCATGAGATCTAGCTGACAATTATCATATATGCTTCCAGTCTTTATATATATATATATATATATATATATATATATATATATCAATGAGTTGTGTTTTCCTTATTTCACATGTATTGTTTTATATTGCTAAACACATAATAAACTGGAACACATATGTAAAAACAACCGAGCCTCTTCACACAGTTACTCAAACACAGTCAGAAACCCCCAAAGTATTAGATTTAGTAGCAAAACCGTAGTTCAACAGTAGATATCCAGATCAGGTGGATCATGGATATTTCAGTGGTATCAAAGTTGGTTTTCTTGCCAGCCTATGGGGATAATCAGTGAGGAGTTATGTCTGATTATGTCCACTAAAATTCAACGGTGATAACTTGCACTTATACCTCCATATGCAGTAGTACGGAGGAAAGTTCATATCAGATATGGAGGACAGCGTGAGGGATATTCATAAGATGCTTGCACAGGGGCGAAAATAGTTGCGATAGGTTATGGAAAGCCTTCAAAACTATACAGGGATCAATGGAGCTAATGAGGAGTTTGAAAATTGTTTGAGATGGTATCAGGAGCTTGGCACAAAATTTCATGCAGACATGTCATTCAAAGATTATTGCACCATCAAACATCCTGAGTGGTATGAACCCAAACTATCAAGGCACAAGAAGGGGAAGGTGCACATTGTTGAGGTACACTATGACAGTGAGGATGAGAAGGTGCATGAGAATGCAACCACAGATGCCTATTTAGAGCAGTCAGATGAGGCTAGTGACTCTTGCGCATATGAGGGACAATTGGATGTACAGAATGATAGCGCATGTTCTTCATCTTCCCTACCAGGTAATGTTGAGACTTCAACACTTCAGCATAGGGATGACATGTGTGAGGATTCATATGTGTGGGCACTTGAACTTGATGAGATTAGGTGGTTGGATGACCAACCCTTGGGTATAAACATGGCTTCTAGGAAATCATGTATGGAGGATGATGAAATTTCTATGATGACAGTGACACATTCGTTATCTTCTCAGACACTTATGATAGCCACAACACATGAGGATATCAGTGGAATTCCTGATATGGTGGAGGAGCCTCGTGTGAGGATTGTACACCAGGGACATATGGATTTGTAGACTTAGGAGGAGAGACATGACTTGTAGACAGTTGAACTTACATATACCTACCAATATGGGGAGAGGGAGTCACCTCTTTTGGAGATCCCATTGTTAGATCAGGTTGTGGAGACTGACAATTTGATAGGATACTCACTTCTAGGACCAGTCCACAGTGATGAGGGTGCACTCTGCATGGGTCGAGATGACCATATATCATATCTAGACACATCTGTATGGGATCCAAGTGCAGATGACATAGCGGAGTGAGCGCACAGGAGGATACAACTGCCCATACATGATACAATGTGATTCATATGGGGGTAGTAGTTGGTAATGGTGTGTAGTGGCATACAGGAGGACTCAGTGGCACAGTGGACAGTGGGCAGTTCAATGCCTTATCGTTTGAGGAGTTTGTTATTGGGGATTCCATTGTTGACACTAGAAGTGAGGCGAATGAGGTAGAACCTCAACGGGACTATGATAAGGAGTCACGACATTGGATAGGACAGTTGAGAGTTAGTGAGGACATGATCATGGAAACCACTAGATGCAAGGATGATACACACACATTGGTGGAAGATTATTGTTGGAGGGCATCGATGGCACATGATAGTTCATATGGGGGATTTTCCATGGATGACCTTCATACTCTCAGGGAAAGAGTAACTATGATGACGGTCGACTACCGACAGTTGTTGATGGACAGAGATTACCTATTGGAGGTTGGAAATATGTATTGTAGGGCCCTGAGGGAGCAAGAGTTGGAGGTGGACCGACTCACTCATGAGTTGCTGAGCACAAAAGGATTCTTGGAAGGCACACAAACAACCCTTCAAGAATCAGAGTCCATA
>ML840424.1:27768-41903 GCA_009831015.1 Picea engelmannii | reverse complement strand
ATTACAAGATGATTCAAAATGAAAATGTCTCCTTGGTATATATAGGAGACTAGGAGGTATAATTACAACTAATGGCCTAAAGCCGACATAAATAAAATAACATTACTAATCTAATTTACAACTAATGGCCTAAAGCCGACATACATAAAATAACATTACTAATATAATATGCCCCAATTAAGGGGTAATGAGCCAATATTAGGGCTTAACAAAGGGTCGGGGCTAAGCCCCAACCCATGGTCACCAATCTAAAGGAACTTTCCATGTGACTTGGAGCACGGTCTAGAAGGTGTCATAGTCGACGGGTGCAGGTTATTAGTACCGACCCTCAACCACATGGAACACACGTACTTCCATGCGACCATAACCTCCAGAGAGAAGGTGCCAATTGCATTAACTGTGTGCCAAATCCCCCCATGCGCCTAGAACAACAGGAGAGCTAGGTTTTGGAGGGAGTTCCAGTTTTTGCAGACTTTGTGTGCATTTTGGAGGATGGTTTGACTATAGGTTTCGGGAAAAACTTCAGAGAAGGCTATTTTTCTCAATTTTTGGCCAAACTAGGTGCAAAAAGAGCCCATCTAGGGGTTTTTGGATATTTTGGAGCCATTGGAGTCATCTATTTTGCATTATAAGTATTGTAAAGAATTGTTTTTAACACTTTGAGCATATAATGAAAATGATCCATTAGAAGTTGGACCAGGAGATGTAGCCCAAGAGAGGGGTGAATTCCTTTATCATTTTTTTTGTGTTATGTGCTTATTTTGATGGATGTTTATGACTATTTATGTTGTTCATTTTAAGTATAAAAACTCAATGTTTTCATGTCCTTGCAACTTGATTCAATTTCCCAAGACACATACATTTTCCACTTGCAAATTTGTATACACAAACCTTTTCATTTTCAGATCAAGTTGGTATCAAAGAAAAGGTTTTTTGAATGTTTGATTTGTTTGCAAGTGTTTTGTTTTCTGATTCTTACAAGGTTGAAGCTCACAAGAGGAGAAGGGAAACTTGTAGAGCCAAGTTCTCAACTTTAAATAAGGAGAACAATGCATTCACCTCAAGCTTCAAGGAAGCATTCACCAAGTATGGCTCGTGAGGAGAGTCATGAAATTCCTACTTCAAAAGAGGAAACTATTAGAAAATCCTTTTATGATATGACAAAAATGGTGAAAGTTTTATATGAGGAAAGGAATGAAAGGTTGCAAGGACAAAGTTCAAATCCTCCAGAATGTAATGAGGATAATGGTGATAAGACTCCAAAAGGGAATGGAGGGAATCGTGACACTCCACCTCCTTCACCTCCATCTTCCACTTCTTCTACAATTTCACAACCATCTCCAAATTCTCCAAAAGAACATGGTAAAATTCCTCCACAAACTCCTTTTCTTAAGCTTGGTATTAAGTTTGAATTGCCTATGTACAATGGAGAGGTAAATGATGAGAAATTGGATAATTGGATTCATTAGATTGAAGTGTATTGTAGGATACATGATTTAGGATCTGATTCTGGTGATGAAACAAAAATTACAACCGTGGGTTTTCAAGGTAAGGACTCTATTTCCAATACTAGTTCTTCAAGTAGTAGCCTCAATGAAACTCAAAATGAAAAAGAAAGAATAGAGATTTTCCACATAAGGGTTATTTCAAAGCATACCAAGATAGATACTCTATTTGATATTGGTTCTCAAACAAACCTCATTTCTGAAGACACTGTCAAGAAATTGCATTTGGAAACAAATCATCATCCTAAACCATATCCTCTAGGTTGGATATGTGAAAATGCCAAATTGCATGTGACAAAAAGATGTCAATCATGGATAATGCTGAAATAAAAAAGAAATAAAAAAAAAATCGAAGAGTTGCTTGACAAAGGGGTTATCATGCCAAACACATTGCCATGCGGGTCACCTTAGTACCAAAGAAAGATGGTACATGACGCATGTGTGTAGATTTCAAAACCTTGAACAAGATTATGGTAAAGAATTGTTACCCTCTTCCTAGAATTGATGATTTGTTTGATCAATTGAAAGATGCTAAGTATTTCAGTAAGTTGGACTTGAGAAGTGGTTATCATCAAATTAGGATTGTTAAAGGAGACACATGGAAGACATGTTTCAAAACAAAGAAAGGTTTGTATGAATGGATGGTTATGCCATTTGGGCTTTGTAATTCTCCTGCAACATTCATGCGAGTTATGAATGATGTTTTAAGGCCATTTCTTGATGATTTTGTAATTGTCTACTTGGATGACATATTGAAATTTAGCAAAACTTGTGAAGAACATGTTAGGCATGTGAAACAAGTCCTAGATGTCTTGAAGATTTTTTTTTTTTTGTAAAGATGTCTAAATGTGAGTTTGGAAAGACCTCACTTGTTTACTTGGGACATATTGTTGGAGGAGGAGAACTGAAAATAGACCCTTCCAAGGTCAAATTCATTTTAGATTGGCCCAAGCCCAACAATGTAACAAAGGTTAGAAGATTTTTGGGAGAAACCCAATATTGGAGAAAGTTTATTGCTAACTTTTCTTCAATTGCAGCTCCATTACATGTCGTGACAAGCAGTAAGAAGTTTTTCCAATGGGGAGGTAAGAAACAAAAAGATTTTGATGCATTGAAGGATAAAATTAGTTATACTCCAGTTCTTGCACTTCTTGATTTAAGACAACCATTTGAGATACAAACAGATGCCGGTAACTATGCCATGGGAGCATTCTTGTTGCAACATGGTAAGCCCATTTGTTATCATTTTGAAACTTTTAATGGTATTGCGATTAATTATCCTACTTATGACAAGGAGTTGTATGCATTGGTGTAAAATGCGAAAAAGTGGAAACACTATTTGTTGGGAAAATAAACTATTATTCACACAGATCATCAACCATTGTAATACTTGCAATCACAAACAAAGATACAACAAGCAAGGCACTTCAGATGGATGGGTTTCCTACAACAACTCCACTTGGTTATCAACTATAAGAAAGGAATTTATAACAAAGTTGTTGATATGATTTCTAGGCCTATTGTTAGTGCTTCAATTATTCTTAAGAATAACTCTATCATGCATGAGAGTTATGTTGAACAATATGCTTTAGATGTTGATTTTAAAGAGGTTTATGCAACTTTGTGTCATTCTAACCAAGTTGAGGAATTGGATTACCATGTGCATGATAAAATTTTGCATCATCTTGGAAAGCTATGCATTTCACATGGTGAAAGAGTCAACATTATAAGGGAAGCACATTCTTCTCTTATTGTTGGCCACTTTGGTGTAGGCAATATGGTGGATAATTTGCAAAGGTATTGATATTGGCCTAAAATTAATGAAAGTGTTTCATGATATGTAAGAGAATGTTCTTTATGTGCTACAACTAAGCCTAGAAACAAAAAGATAGGATTGTATACTCCACTTCTAGTTCCTTCTCGTCCTTGGGAAAGCATTTCCATGGACTTTGTAGGAGAATTACCTATGTCAAAAAAGAATCATGATTATCTTTATGTTGTGGTTGATCGTTTCAGAAAAAAATGTTTATTTTGTTGCCTTGTAAGAAGCAAGTTACAACTGAACAAATGACACAAATTTTCTTTCAACATGTATGGGTTTCCCAAATCCATTATTTCTGATCGAGATTCTCGATTTATTTGGAAATTTTGGTCAAGATTATGGGAATTTATGGACACCAAGTTGAAAAAGAGCACAACATTTCATCCACAAATTAATGGTCAAACATAAGTGTTGAATATAACAATAGTACATCTTCTTCGTGGTTATTGCAACAAACATCCTAAGCTTTGAGATGAGCACCTACACTACATTCAACATGCTTATAATCGGGCTAAGCATTCATCAACTCAAACATCTCCATTTGAGGCATGTTTTGGTTACTTGCCAAAATCTCCTTTAAATTTTATCTTTGGGAAGGATGTGGATATTTATGGTCATTATGACATTGATAGAGAAAAGAAGTTCATTGAACAAATTCAATTAGTGCATCAAATGGCACAAGAACAGTTGGAAAAGAGCCAAGCTAAGTACAAGACAAGACATGATAAGCATCGTGTTGATCACAATTTCCAATTTAGAGATGAATTTTGGCTAAACATTAGCAAAGAGAGGCTTAACGAAGAAGGTAAAAATATGAAACCAATCAGATGTAATGTCTCAACTTTGGGACATCATTATATTTCAGAGTGTTATGATGACCAAAGTAGCCAGATGGAGTTTATAGGGAGTACAAGGACTATTGAGAGGTATTTTGGGGTGTGTCTTACATCACTCATCTTATTTCATCATTATGATCCATTCCGCACAACTTGGCTTTGGTTCCATAGCATTCTGACGATTTACATGATTTTGAGTTATTTTGGGCTATAGGTTAATTAAATGTACTAAGGAGGTCATATTGGGCACAATACTTGGAGGAAACTCTTAGTGTAATAGCTCATTGGAATCGGGAGGAACCACACTACAAGATAGAATGATGAAAAGTGACTTTCAGTGGCTAGGGAAGCCACAAGGAGAGATAAGATGCTTTTTAGAGGTAAAAGAGTTAATTAATTAATTAAAGTGATTTAATTAATTAATTAATAATTAATAAAACAAAATTCACTTTGGAGGGACAAGGTGAGCAGGAAGGATAAAAGAGAGGCAAGGGCCTCTATTCTCTCATTCATGTTGATTATCAGTTTTGATATCTGGATTCTAGCTAGTGAGCCCATGCCTTGGGGGTTTTGAGGGTTTTGAATTAACAAACCCTGGAGGACAATTCAGTGGTGAAATATTCCATCTATCTTGTTCCAAGCTTGGTCTAGGGGATGCAATACTCCACCCACACTATTTTACTTCAGATCTACTCAATTGCAGGAGAGTTTTACACCAACCACAGGTACAGGAAGAGAGAGGGTGCACCATTGAGGGTTTCCAGCAAGGGGGGCACACCATCCATTGAGGGAAGTTTGTTCCAAGAGACTGGAAGGGCTTATGGAAATTCTATCACCTGGGTTTTCACTGTAGGGTTGTGGCCATTAGTTCTGTTTCATTCCGAAGGAGTTTTATGTGCCATTTGATTTACTAGAGAATTGGGCGAATTGGAGGAGAGGGGAGCACTTTAGAAAGTGATTTCACTCATTTAATATCTCAGATAGTCTCTATTTCTCTTGGGACTTCAATAGGGAGGTAACCATACCTCGATCTATCATTTTAGTGATTTTGTGGAGAATTTGGAGGCCTCTACGAGAGAGGACGAATTATCTAGGGTCTCAGTCATCCAAGAGGGTGCATCATTCTTTGGAGGGAGGCTAGATCCAAGGGTCTGAGAGGGGTTTTGGAGATTTGAGCACTTAGGTTGTCCTTTCAGTAACCCGATCTATCATTCTACTCAGTTTGGGGTCATTTGGAGACTTCCTTCATCCAGGCTGAATTATTGGGCATTGACAAGATTAAGGACGACACAGTTTCATTGGAGGATTCAACATTTCGAGGAGCAACACTTAGCCTTTCGGCCTAAGACTTCATGAGGGGGATTCTATCACCCCAATATATCATTATACTAAGTTTGGAATCATTTGGAGGCTTCATTCAACTAGGCCAAAATATTGGGTCTTCTCAGCTCTGCAAGAGGACGTGCCATCAACCAAGGGGGTTGAGACTTATCCTTGGTTCTTCTATATTGATCTTCATTTTGTATTCAACCTTTGGAGGCTTGTATCGTCTTGTCGGGAGAATTTTGTAGCATCTCTTATTATGTTTATGGGATCCATTTGTTTATCATTCCAGATCTGCCTCATTCTTGTATCAGGTTCTTGCTCATTATATTAATAAAGGTCAGATCTTTACTATTGGTTCCATATCGATGTATCTTGTATTTCCACTTTTTCTAGCTTCAAATATATATTATAAGTTTGTTAAATTTAACCTAAAAATCCTAATACCGAACCTAAGAAGTAAAACTATAAGCAAACAGACACAAACAAGTTAATCAATGGTTAGTTAATGTTCCAAGCGAAAATAAATGGCTTGGGAACATTACATTGGTATCAGAGCTTAGATTCCTGCCAGCCTGAGGGTCTCTCATAGGGAGAGATGGATAGACACGAATTGCTCTCAACCCTATGAGAGTTTATAGCCAACATACAACAGAATGGGAATTGGATTAGACAAATGGGGGAGAGATTGAAGGAAGAGTAGAGCATTCCTACACCCATTAGGAGCAGGCACCGTTGCTATAGTTGCAAGGTGTCTTGGGAACCAGATCACAAATGTAGGGGTAGGAGTAAGAAACACATCATTGAGGTTCTCTATGACAATGATGATAAGGTGTTTTAGGATGGGATGATAAATGCTTATTTGTAGCAGTCTGATGATGCTAGTGACTCTTGTACATAGGCTATTGATTCTTGCACGCTTGAGGAGGATAGTGACCCTTTCACATTGGAGGAACAATGGGATGGACAAGATGATAAAACTCATGTCTCAACAGCCATATCACATAGTGTTGATGATATTACACCTCAGTAGAGTGGTGACACTAGTGGGGATTCACACGTGTTATTACCTAGACCTGACGAGCTTCCTATGATGACCATAACACATCTGTCATCTTTCCAGACACCCATGATAGCCACATCACATGAGGATATCAATGACATTTCAGATATGATGGACGAGCCTTGTGTGAGGGTTGCACACCATGGGAATGTGGATCCACAGACTCAGGAGGAGAGACATGACTTGGAGAGAGTGGACCTTATACATACCTATCAACATGAGGAGATTGAGTCACCTCTTTTGGAGACTCTATTGTTTGAGCAGGTTGCGGAGACTTACAACTTGATGGGACACTTACTTCCAGGATCAACCTACAATGATGAGGACGTACCCTTTATTGATCAGGATGATCATAGCATGTGTCTGGACACATCTATATAAGATCCAGGTGCAGATGATAGTAGCAGGGTGAGTGCACAGGAGGATAAAGCTGCTCATACATGATACTGTGTGATTTAGAGAGCGACAACATTTGGTGATGGTGTGAAGTACAGGAGGACCCAGTAGCACAATGGAAAGTGGGTAGTTTAGTGCTTTATCTTTTGCAGAGAGTGTTGTTGGGGATTCTAGTATTGGCACTAGCAGTGAGAGACATGAGGTAGCACCTCAACATGACTGTGATCAGGAGTCACACTACTTGGCAGGACAGTTGAGATTCGGTGAGGATATGATCATGGAATCCACTAGGCGCATTGATGACACACATGCATTGGTGGAAGATTACTACTAGAGGGCATCAGTGGCACATGGTAGTTCATATGGGGGATTTTCTATGGATGAATTTCATATTCTCAAGGAGAGAGTGTCTATGATGAGGGCCGACTACCAACAATTGTTGACGAACATGGACTACCTATTGGGGATTGGCGAGATGTATCACATAGCTCTGAGGGAGTAGGAGTTGGAGGTGGACAGACTCACTCAGGAGTTGGAGAGAACTCGAGGATTCTTGAGAGGCACACAGACAACCCTTCAAGAATCAGAGTCCATATCAGAGGAGCTTCTTGAGGAGATTCGTCAGAGATCCACTTCATCTATCTTAGTGGATACTTAGATATATCATTCAGTCACATTGCTAGAGGATGTTGGTGGTCTAGCAGAGGAACACCATTTGATTGAGGAGCATGAGGATTACCCAAGATCATTGATGTGTATGGAGAGTTATGATCCGGAGGTGTAGGAGCTACCCTCCACAAGGATATTTGAGACAATCGAGCAGTCACATATGCATGAGGACTCCAGAGCCTGAGGAAGTTTTGAGGACACTTCCATTTGTGTTCCAAGAGTGGTTGACCTTCATGTAGAGGTTGATCCAATAGTACACCCAGGATCTATGATGCAACATCAATATATGGGAGATGACATGATTATGCAAGAGCATACAATGGTGAGTGATAGCTCACAGAGACATACTGAGATGCACGGTGGGATTCAGAGGGGTGTATCATCTTATAGAGAGGAGACACACTTAGGGGATCATGTATATGCCTCTCCTTTGCAGCAACACATAGTTATGAGAGATCACCTTCACATTATCAGCAGTTGCATGGGGGATGAGAGATGGAGGGTGGTTGACCAGCAGTTGGAGGAGTTACTTCCGGTTGTACTGGATGATTGGGATTTCGTGATGACTACATGGGAGTATTTATCATGGATACCGATGGACGAGCTTCTGGTCGAATCCTTGGGATTGACCAAAGAATGTGATAGTCTCCATTCCTACAGTCAGCTACAGATGTTTATGTTAGCCTTTCTTGACACTTTTATCATAAACAACAGCATGAGGAGGGATAGACAGTGGTTGAGGACATGGAAGGTGGCTAGGCCGAGACCACTTGACATGAGTGAATTTACGAGATACAACATGATAGAGGTGGATTGTCATAGGTAGACAATTGAGACTTGGTGTGTGATGGTGAGCACCATAGGCTAGGGTATAGCAAACATCTCAGAGAGTGAAACAGTTACACATTCTCATGAGGATGAGCACGGAGGGCTTCCGACAGTGATCAATATGACCCAGGAGCAGTTAGCAGGGATTGGAAGTGATAAACTTCCAATTTTTCCATGGGATCTGGGAGTTCATTTTGCTAGTAGGTTGTTTCACCTTATGATAAACCCGGTTGCGCCAGAGAGCCACATAATCCACTTTGGGTTGGTTTTGAGTGGGCCTGTAGGTACTTGTCCTATGGAGTGAGATAGTTTCTCCCTCTTGATCATCATGATCGAGAATGGAGATGGTTGGGCAGGTACTACTTCCACAAAGATTCTTTTACAGATGAAACTTCTAGACATCAGGTCCAATTTCCACAGGTATTTCAGCTTGAGGATCCAGGAGTGGGGGATCCAGTATATATACAGGGAGAAGACAGGCATGGTCAGAGTAGTGTAGTGCTAGCATGGTGATATTAGAAAGATACTAGCATGGGACTCAAGGATTACAGGGTTGAGCATCTCACTGACTGACAGGGGCGAGTGGACCCTTGCAGGGGAAAGTTTGTTTGACTTTCCACTGAGCTTCAATACTGAGGAGAGCACATCACTTGAGGATGTCTCACGGAGGTTTTGTAGTACCTCACTCTGACATCATCATGTGCAGTTGATGGAGGTCGTTTTGATCTTGGTATGGACTCAGAGGATGGACTCATTGCGGGATGAGGCCATGTGTCGTGTACAGGAGATTCACGGTGTTGATATATTTCAGGATTATGCTTCATAGGGTATTGCAGTTTATGTCCTGATATGGGACCCACAGGGTGGGGTGTATGATAGTTCATCTCTATATGGGGCCTACTGGGTGTCCCACAGGTGGACATGGGACCCAGGTATTATATTTGGATGGGTTTAGTTATTGCTTGTGGACAAGCAATATTCTATGAGGGAGGACTCTAATGCCCCCACTTTGGGACATCATTATATTTCAAAGTGTTATGATGACCAGAGTAGCCAGATGGAGCTTATAGTGAGTACAAGGACTATTGAGAGGTATTTTGGGGTCTGACTTACATCACTCATCTTATTTCATTATTATGATCCATTCTGTACAACTTGACTTTGGTTTCATCGCATTCTGACGATTTCCATGATTTTGAGTTATTTTGGGCTATAGGTTAATTAAATGCATTAAGGAGGTCATATTGGGCACAATACTTGGAGGAAACTCTTAGTGTAACAGCTCATTGGAATTGGGAGGAACCACACTACAAGATAGAATGATGAAAAATGACTTTTAGTGGCCACGGAAGCCACAAGGAGAGATAAGGTGCTTTTCAGAGGTAAACAAGTTAATTAATTAATTAAAGTGATTTAATTAATTAATTAATAATTAATAAAAAAAAAGTCACTTTGGAGGGACAAGGCAAGCAGGAAGGATAAAAGAGAGGCAAGGGCCTATATTCTCTCATTCATGTTGATTATCAGTTTTGATATTTGGCTTCTAGCTAGTGAGCCCATGCCATCCATCTATTGATCATTATGTTTATGGGATCCATCTATTGATCATTTTATTAGGGATCTGCCTCATTCTTGTATTAGGTTCTTGCTCATTTTATTAATAAAGGTAAGATCTTTGTTATTGGTTCCATATCGGTGTATCTTGTATTTCCACTTGTTCTAGCTTCAGATCTATATTATAAGTTTGTTAAATTTAATTTGCAAACCCTAAGACCAAACCTAAGAAGTAAACCTGCAAACAAACACACACAAAAAAGCTAATCAGTGGTTAGTTAATGTTCCAAGCGAAAAAAATGGCTTGGGAACATTACATAAGATATGGACCTTTTAGATTCTTGAAAAATTGCTAACAATGTCTTCTGTTTAGATTTGTGTCCTTATATGAAAATGTATGCAGTTGTTAATGTTGAGAATTTGAGATTGTATGAGCCTCCTTTGATTGATGATCAAGGAGAACATGTTCATATTCCTTCAATAGATGACTTCTCGCTAGAATATCTTTCAGAATTGCATGAGGATACAATCCTTGACAGAAAGATAAGAACTTCAAAATGAGGGAATGTGTAGTACCTTCATGTTGGTCTCAAAGGCACAAATCCACGCAAAGATAAATGGATTGAGGTTGGAAAGGTGATAAAACTGTACGCTCATCTACATATTGACTAAAAGTAGTCTTTTGGAGGTCCAAAAGATTCCCAATGGGGAGGACTGATCCAGGGGTTCCAAAAATGCTCAAAAATCAAAGTGTTCGAAATTGCTCGAAAATGGTTTCATTGCGTAGATCTTGTCTTCACGATTCCAACACACCCATAATGACATGAGAGCTATGTTTTGGAGGGCGTTCTAGTTTTTGCAAACTCTATGTGGGTTTTGGAGGACAATTGATTATAGGTTTTGGGAAAAACTTCAGAGAAGGCTATTTTTTTCAATTTTTGGCCAAACCAGGTGCAGAAAGAGCCCAACTAGGGGTTTTTGGACATTCTGGAGCCATTGGAGCCATCTATTTTTCATTCTAAGAATTGTAAAGCATTTGTTTTAACACTTTGATTATATAATAAAAATGATCCATTGTAAGCTCGACCAGGAGATGTAGCCCAAGAGAGGGGTGAACTCCTTTATCATTTTTCTATGTTATGTGCTTATTTTGATGAATGTTTATGATTGTTTATGTTGTTCATTTTAAGTATAAAAACTCAATATTTTCATGTGCTTGCAACTTGATCCAATTGCCTAAGATACATACATTTTCCACTTGCAAATTTGCATACACAAATCTTTTTATTTTTAGATCAAACACCTTGGCCCAACATCATACCTTAATTGGGAAATAGTACGATGAAGTGGACGCCCTCAGAAGCTAGAATGAGGAATTGTAGCAACGATTGGACTAGAATGAATGAGTTAGAGATCTGCAACCACCTGCAGATGGTGCTCGCTTGGCCTCAACAACTTTTGTGGCCCCAATTTCGAACTTGAACGAACTAGTGGAAGAGGAACATAACAACTAGACTCCTATATCCTAGGATGGAACTAGTAGAAGCTTTATTTTTAAATAATAATACATGTTTTGCCTCTGTATTTGTATCTCGAGCATATATTACTGCTTATATACAATTCATAGTTGGAATAGTGTTAGATTTTGGAACAAGCATAAGACAATCCTAGTGTCTTGTTGGGAATCAAGCTTAGTTCAACCTTTTTTCAAAAGCTTTGTAATTTTGAATCTCTCTTTTGCATCTCAGTGGTCTTGACCACACCTTTTTAATAGAAAAAATTACCAGTTTATGTAAAAATAAATAAATCATATTCATATGTAAAAGAATTTGAGTTTCAAGGTCAAATTTGGAATGAATCGAATTAGACATACATATAGAAGAAGATGAGTATCAATGTGGAATGAAAACTCAACATAGAGATATGTGACTATTGACATGACATAGTCAATGACTACACAATAAGCTAATATTGTAACAGAAGGACCCTCTTTTTTATTACAAATTTGATAAAAATCCAACATGCGTGATCAAAGTTACACTATGATATAACTTTCGTGCATGGTGGAATGATGCCCTTATGTTTTTTCATAATTCTGAGTTGACATCATAAAATAATTGATTAGAGTTTTGAATCAATGGGAAATTTGACTTCTTGTATTGCCAAATTTTGACATTTAGAGGAAAGTTTGCTACATGATCATACGATTCCAACAACTACAAGTCAAAGACAACCCAGAAAACACAACATTGAAATTATAAATAATGTTAATACCAAAATAAAAAAAGATAATATTGCATCAACATAAAGGTTTAAACAATGTCAATATTGAAGTGAGGAAAGATTCTATCATATTAACATAAAAGTTTTAAAAATCCTCAATCATATATTTTATTTTACTTTGATATGTGAAAATCTCGACATGATAATGGATTTGACAACTAACCCTCAATCATATATTTTATTTTACTTTGATATGTGAAAATATCGATATGATAATGGATTTGACAACTTTGCTAAGTATACCATACACAAGTCAAGATGACATGACTTTTAATGTAGGGAACAACATGATACCAAAATTATCATCAATATTTTTAATATTAAAATTGAGAAAGGATACTATCAACATTGACATGGAAATTTCAAAAACACTTAGATAATCAAAGTGTCAGAATTGTTAACTTTTCTAATTAATATTCACAAGTCAAAATATGACCTTTAAAACTTACACCAACACAATACATAAGTGTTAATTTTTTTTTTTTTTAATAATAAATAATTACTATATATATTTTTAAATTAATTGTTTATCATTAAAAACATTGTTAATGGAAATAATCATTGATAATTAAAGGTTACTTAATTCGTGCAAAAGTTATTGATTTCAGGTAAAAAAAAATTGAATCATGAGAATGAGACTCCTAAGAACATGAAGCAATTTACAAAAAGAAGTGTCTGGACCATAAATGTAGTCAACGGTTCGCATACTATGATAGTCTCTTATATTTTTATTGTCACTTTGTTTATAGATTTTTGTTTAATAATTTTAAAAAGATATATTAAAATATTATAATTCAATAATAAATAAAAATTTAATAATAATTTAATTTCAAAATTAAAGGAAATACATTCTATTCGATTTTTTTTATTAGAAACAAGTCTCTTTTTCATTGGGAGCATGGCTATGATTAGATACATAATGTATAAGAACAAGTTAAACAACATGGAAGACAAGAGGCTTTCTAAAATTGCTTCAAAATCGAGTCATAACCATCATCGACTCAAGCGAGGATGGCATAAAGATGCCCGGTCTTGGATAAACTATCGGGGAATCATGGAAGACACCATTTTACAGAAAAAATATACTATTAAAAAAAACGTCAAATCAAAATTTAAGGAGAAAATGTGGTGTGATAAAGAGTTAGAGGAAAAAAGAAAATTAAGATATTATAAGGATGTAATCAACCCTAATACAGAAGATCAAAATTATTTATCTGTTTTGCCAAGTGTAAAGAAAAAATAAGCATTGCTAAGAAAAGAACAAATTCTCATGAGCTGCATAGTGAAACTGGGCGTTGGTCATTTCCTATAACGCCATGGGATGAAAGAGTGTGTCACCTTTGTGACACTAAGAGTGTGTCAACATTACTCGTCATCCTCTTCACCTTTACCTAAAAACTTAGGTAATATTAATGTAGGTCCTCCTTGTTGTCTCGCCATATTGCTAGAAGAAATTCCAATTAAAATAAATCCCCTAGGCCCCTCTTATGATTATGAGTTTGGATTTTGTATATGGGATCTTATACCACTGGTTTCCACTACCACCACTGCTTTGACCACTATTTATTCTAACACCGATTGACTAATATGATAAAGAAATTTGGAATCAATAAAATTCACTAAATGTACTTGATTTTTTTAAAGTACCTAACGTGTGGCTAGGGTTGGTTCAAATTTCTTGTTGATAGAAAGTACCACATTCACATTGGGGTTTCTTCACCTTCATATAGCTAAACACATGTACAAGTGCATCCTCTAGTTTTGCATCATATTCCATTCCTCTATTCTATTATTTCTTCAAAACCAAGTTGTAACACAAATTTTAGAGGCGGATATACTCCCTTGGTATAGACATC
>ML840423.1:31300-41905 GCA_009831015.1 Picea engelmannii | reverse complement strand
ACATTGTTGGTTCTCTACTGGTGCTCTTTATATCTCTTGTCTTGTTTATGATTGTATGCTTCATATCTATTGGTCAATCAACATTAAATAATCCAAATGCACATCTTTATGGATACACCTGCAAACATATGAACAAACATAGCAAACAGTAAACAGTTAGTGTTTTGAGCAAAAAATTTGGCTCAAGAACATTACAGAATATGTTTCTTTGATTCTATGGTTGTCTTTCTACAGCCGATGAGTATATTTATTATACAAGTTTGTGACAAAATTAGAAATTAGACTGCCAAAATAGACTTGGTTTCCTACTATAATATTTCTTGCATGAGGATGCAAAAAATAGTTGATGTCTCAAAATAGAGAACTATATTTTTTATTAGCTATATATAAATAACTAAAATAGACTGAACCGTATGTCAATTAAGAGTTTGAGTGCTGATCGACCACTCACCTTTAAGGTCCTCGTACATGTTCCCTTCATGTTTCTAGTGGGCCCCATGTACATAACCCCCAAGTGATTGCAGAATTTTTTTATTTAGTTATTGAGTATGCATGTATGATGATTCTCAATAATGAGTTGGATTTGTGCTTTTATCTTGTGGGTGTTAAACTCACATAAGGAAGAAAGGGATGGAACTATGCTTTTATGTTGTGGGTACTTCATAGGAACAAGAACATATCTCCTTTCACTTATCCACATAAGTGGGTTTTCTATGTTACAATATGAAGTTGTTGTGTGCCTAGAAAGATGGTGGGATGTGGAGGGAGTAAGCTATTATCCTCAAAGGAATGTTGGTGATTGTATGCTGCTCAGTGCGGAACACAGTGAGTGTGAGCTATGCTCTTCCAATGGGAGGTTTGAGTTGACAATCTCTCCTATCCTCAGAAATTTGGTATTATTAGACCAAGCATACATGTCATAACCAATGGATTCCTATATGACTTAAGTAGAGTTGTGTTCGTCTTTGCATCCATATTGCTTGGTTGTTTGTTTTTCCTTGTGTTGTCTTGTGCAAATATAGGTGCAAGTGTAGGGCTGTCACATCTTTTTATGTCTATCTTATGACATCTTTCTTTCAACCTCAAAGAGACTTCATCTAGACAAGCCTTCATGACCACGGGGACCATATCTATTTGAGTAATGGAGGACCAGACTAAGACAACTACATAACACCTCGATGGCTCTTGTCAATGGCTTCTTCCCAATCTTGGACATTAGGAGTGGATAGTAATGGCTTATCCTAGTCATTGTGAGCACTTGCTCTTCTTGGGTTGTATCTTATGTATGGATTCTAGTTAGCACTTAAAATTTGAATATTTCTTTATCTTCCTCTTCTTTGATTTTAGAGTGGACTCGTTTGAAGCACTCCCTTGCTTTTGGCTATATATGCATTGCTTCTATTGCCCCATCAACAATCATTATTATCAGTGGACATGAGTAATCATGCCATTTCATTAAAATTCTTTGCACACTGTATCATTAATAAGATTTTTACCCTGAAAGATTGCAGTAAATATTTGTTGGATTTAAGTGGTTGAAGTTGAAAGCATCAATGTTTGATACCCAAAAGACCATCTGATCCAATTAATAAGCATTGGTCTTCAGATATGGGTTTCTTCTTAAGCTATTTAATGGTTTCATTTATGTATCTTCTATATGTTTTTAGTTTATTCTGTTGAGTATCTCATCCAGTTGATTAATCATTAGACGCATTGTCTGAAATTTAGATATTCGATTCTTGTCAAGTAATTTAATGTTTTATTTTAATTTTTGTCAACATTTTATCTATTTGCAGATGATTGTCCTGATTCACTGTAGGTCGGTGTGGTGGTAGTGTCCTATTATTATATTTGATCATAATATTTTAACAGACTATTGTCTTTTCTTTTATTTTTTTGGATTTTGTAGGCCCCTTGTTTTATTTTATGGATGATGGCTATCCGAAGGATGTGTCTGGAACATCACCCTGGCTTTGACTGTGTAAGGTTTCTCAAGTGCCTTTGTCTATGAGAAAGCAGTTATAGTGAATATTTTGGCATTTATTTAGAATAGAGTATTTGCATTAGTTCTGCCTGCTTTTATATGGCAACAGTCATAATGAAAGTAATAAATGAGTTCATGAGGAGTATAGTATTAGCATGCAATTTTCATTTTCATTTCACTATTCATTTCCAGATTTGGGTTTTATTTTCTTTAAGGATGATTTAGAGGGTTTATAGAGTTATTATCCAATGAAAAATGATCCCCCAAACCCTATGAATCTGAAACTTATGGCTGTTATAAAACTTGTATAAAAGATAAATAACTTGCAACATAAGAGAAGTTATAACAGCTATACAATTCAACCCCTTAAACATATTATAAACAAGTAAAAGTTAGGGCTAAACCAATGGATAAAACTAGGGTTTTAGTAACTTATTAATTATGAAAATTTAAGAGCATATAACAGCCAATGAAACCAAGATGTCTAGCCCTAAAATTGCTGTAATACAAACCTGCTATGATGATTTTCCAAGAGATGATTTTAGGTCAAAAACATGCTAGAAAACCCTAAAATTTTAGGTAAAAAATATTCAAGAAAACTCTAGACGTCTAGGGTTCTTTGATGGCTGAAAATTAAATGTAAGCTAAACAAACCTTAGATATACCCTAACACAAAGATAAAAATTTAAGTTTTGAATTTTAGATTGACTAGATGGGAGAAGATTAGTGCTTAATATATTTTTTGGGCATATGGGGTTAATTAAGGACTCCCTTGAGGAGATGTAAGTATATCTAGGGTGATATCTAGGCTTGTCCACTACAAACCCTAAAATATCCTCCTAGTGCCTTATAAAACTTCAAGATGATTGAAGGGAAGATACTCCACTAGTAATCTTCCAAGAGCTTTGGAAAGAGGGATTTGTTCAAGAAAAATGTGAAGAGAATGCACAACCACCACTAGAGAAGCATAATTGCACTTATAATCATTCACAAACAAAATCCATAAGATAAAGTGAGATCACTTTAGAAATCTTTCAATCTTCAAAACCCTAGCCGTGAGCATCCATAAAGTTGTAAAGCAATCCACAAGACAATCTCCACAAGAAGTTGCTCTAACTATCCATCCGTAGCGATTTTAGAGAAGATAAATAGTAGACAAGTAATAACACTTCTCCACAAGTAGATATGATCCAAATGAGAAGTGATTCTCTTATTTATATTAGAGATCTAACACCCTTTTCAATAACATAACAATATGTTTCTAGCAAAAGCCCTAAGAAAATAAAATATGCCTTTATCTCTTTACAAACCCTAGAGATAAGACCACATAATAATCCATGATACAAGAGTGGATAGGTTAACAAGACCCCCAACGATGCTCCCAAAGTGAATTAAAAATGCTCTGATGCGAAATCGTCTCTTATAAATGCATGATAAAGGCCACATGTGTGGCATGGATGCTCTCCAATTGTGGACGACTCACTCCAAAGTGGTGTGCAGGGGCTCAAAAAGTGAAATGTTCCCTCTAGGATGTTGAAGTTTGTAGCATGAGACATGTATCTTCACATTGGATTGTCTATTATGTGGAGATCGTCATTAATACCTCTTAGAACTTTGGAAATTCACTTTAATAATTTAATTATTAAAGTGAATGTCATTTTAGAATTAATTGAGGTTAGTTAAATAAAATGCTGAAGTTTTTGGCATTAGTGATTGAGTTAATTAAATGAATCTTAGCCATTGATCTCAGGTGAGGGAGATTTAATCTCATCCATTGATCACTTTGTAGATTAGGGTTAAGGCCCATCTCAAAATTACAAAAGGCAGCCAAGGGAGAAGAGGAGACACATTGATTTGGAGTCAGTGACTCATTTGAGTGAAGGACTTTCACTTTGCACATTTCAGCGAGAGAAAATGAAGCCACCGTAGGAAATTCGTATAGCCCGCAGGAGCACCCAGTAGGGTCGTACAACCCACAACCAACACTGTACGGTCCTTGGCAGTAGTAGAAAAGTTCATTGCTGGCCGTACAACAACCGTACAACCATCACAACAATAGGCATGGGCAACAGATTTGCTGAGGGTTTTCTCAGGGATAGATATGCCAGGTTTGTTGGTAATTGTACTTTTCTCAGTGGGCCATTATCCTGGTAACGTAGCCCTAATTTTTATAATAAAATCATCTCGTTGTTGGTTTTCCCTTGGGGTTTTTCCAGGGGTATTTACCCAAAAATATTTGTGTACGTGTGTTTGGTTTCCTCTCTTTTACTTTCGATGCAATTTCTGGTTAAGAATCTCAGTGTGCTTTTATTCAGTAGATCTGCATTTTATTTCAGCAAGGATTTTCTAGGAACTAATTGCCGATTGGGATTTAAGGAAATTTAACATGGTACCATAGTTAACACTCTGAAGGAGATCAGACAAGGGTTTTGTCATTGATTTTACAACAGATCTAAATTCCAACAGTGTATATTCCTCATTAAAATTCTGATTTGAAGATGGCAGCAATCGGTTTGAGGTTTGAGGACATGTTGGAGGGTGCATCTAACTTCATTCCTTGAAAGGCGAGGGGTACATTAATTCTCATGGAGAATGGGTTGTGGGAGTTTGCAAATACCACTATGACCCCATCGACGGATCCACAACAACTAGTCATCCATAATCAAAAGGATGTGAAAGCCAAGATTGAAGGATCATTTGACTCCTCACCTATCTGAGAAGAAGTCAGCAAGTGAGATGTTTGAAGCTCTGGAAAATCTTTTCTAGAGCAGTAATACAAACAGGAAGATGGTGTTGAGGGAAAAGTTTAGAAATACCAAGATGACCAGATTAGATATAATGACCAACTATCTCACCAAGATCACTCAGGTTTGTGATCAATTGGCAGCAGTTGGGGAGGTTGTGATAGATGAAGAGATGGTGAGGATGACCTTGAATGGTTTCACTAAGCCATGGGCCCCATTCATCAAGGGCATCGATGCATGAGAGACAGTTCCCAAATTTGATAGGTTATGGGATGATTTCATCCAGGAGAAGATTTGGGAGGAATCTCTAGTAGGTCAACAGAAGGGTGATGATGAGAATATGGCTGTTGCTAGTCAAGCAAGGAAGAGCAAGGGAAAGGGTTCGTTCAAGAGGAATACATGTGGAGAGTCGACTTCACAAGCTGGATATAGGAGGGATCCGAGCAAAGTGAAATGCTTTGCGTGCCACAAGAGTGGTCACTATGCTTCATAGTGTCCTGAATGAAAGGGAAAGGTAAGTCTCAACAGGTAGCAGCATCTACAGATACTCAAGTCAAAGAGTTTGCTAAGAGGTTCGAGAAGGATTTCTTGTTAGTCTCGTCTTTCTGGCACAGTTTCCAACGGTGCCTGGTTCGTGGATAGTGGGGCTTCTTATCACATGACAGGGACACAATAGTTGTTCACCAGTTTGTAAGAGAAGGACTTAAATCTACATGTGGAGCTTGGCACCAATGCCAAGTGTGGTGTAGAGGGAGTTGGGACAGTCATGTTTCCACTGAGTCAGAAGGTTCTTTGGAGGTGGTAGATGTGTTGTACGTTCCGGAGCTCAAGAAGAGTTTGTTCTCAGTTTCAACAATGAAGGACAAGGGATACACCATCAATTTCGAGGATCGTTAGGTTCTTATTTGCTAAAAGGATCTAGCCTTGACTCAACAAGAGTTCTTGGTAACAGAGAATGAAATCTATATATGCTGAAGGCCCAACTAGGATATGCTTTGGTTCATGACAGTGATGACCTGTGCAAGCTTTGGCACAAGAGGATGGGTCGCTTGCATCACATAGTGCTACCTGCATTGAGGGAGATTGTCACTGGTCTTCCAGAGTTCAGTGTGGAGCGACATGGAGTATGCAAGGGGTGTGCTCTTGGAAATAATGCCAAGTATGATTTTCTGAGCAGCGAGAGCAGATCCAAGGGGACCTTGGATCTAGAACATACAGACGACGTATATGTGGTTCGATGTCAGTAGAGTCCGTGAGCGAGTCCAGTTACTTTGCGACCTTCATTGATGATTTCTTGAGGAGGACATGGATTTTCTTCATGAGGACCAAGAGTGAAGTCTTCAGTCGGTTTCAGGAGTTTAAGGCTCTTGTGGAGAATTAGACAGGCAAGGAGATCAGAGTTCCGAGGTCAGATAATGGGGGTGAGTACACCTCAAACGACTTCAACGATTTTTGCAGGGAAGCAGGGATAAAGAGGGAGCTGATTGTACCTTACAACCTGTTAGCACTTTGTAAATTTGTTCGGCTGATAAAAAAAACGACAGAGGTAACCTACAAACCAACTTTAGAGATGGGTACTAGCCTGCTCAGTTTAGAGAGGCATCTCTCTTGTCACTTGGTCTTTAACATATGCGTTTTCTTTAACAAATCAATGGCTAGGTTTTGTTGCTTTGAAGGGTTTTTTATAATTTTGCTGGCAAGGAAGGGGAGGGACACCTGGGGCTATGGAGTCAAATTTTTGAAAACAAATGGAAGCAATGACTGGTTGGTTGAACTCTCCAGAGGATAAAGGCTAAATAAGGCGATGGATCTGAGTTATAGATTGTAATTTGCAGAGTGTGGGGAGAAAGGAAAAACACATAACTGCATCAGAGCATTAAATAAAATTAATTCTGACTTAGTTAGGAAGAACTTAACACAATTTAAATGGCTTCAACCGAGAGCATCACAAGATGAATTCTGGGCCTTTAACTATCCAATTTAAACAGAAGACAGTGAAAATGGAATTTAAGCCCATAAGAAATACATACGAAGAAAGAAGACGAAACTCAGGCCACCACCATTAGAATCTTTTCATGGAAATTTCAGGACATCTGCATGTGCATTCTATTCAGCTTCAGAAAATTACATTCAAGTTCCAAATATATAAAATCGTGCCCTTGCACTTCTGCCAACCCCTAATATATTTGAAACTCCTAATATTTATACAATTTGAGTTTCTTCGGTTTGAAACCGGTTACATCGATAAGAAAGAAACGTTTCAGTTCTGAAACCGATTACAATGATTAGCAATAAAATGTATCAAGACCCGGATTCTGGCTCCTCTAGCGTTTCGGTCTCTTTCTTAGCCACTTGTTCTGCTTCTGAGGCTATGATGGGATCCATGGTCGTGATGAAAAATGCCTGGAAACGAGTGGAAATGGCGTGTAGTTGGTGTACTGTTGAGTTGCAAGTGGAAGACGGTGGTCATGCCAAGGTTCTAACGGTCCAACATTCAAATAATAATCAAATAAAATAAATGACAAAATTCCCTTTTATACTTCTCTGTTTTGCGGGGGCACAAGGAAGTGGTTTTGAGGTAACTCGCCTTTCGTCCCGCAATGCACCTGGTGATGCCACGTACTCCAGAGAGAAAACTGCGGTTTAAATTGCGGGACCGCTCTTCAAAATTAAACCCCACGCAGTTTCGCCCCCCATAATCGCTCTCGGCCGTTGATCTTGTTGCAATCTGCGATCTAGGTAATCCTGCTATTTTAGCACCACGCTGAAGTTTATCTGTCTGCCAAATTCAGAATCCTTTTAACCAAGTTTAGAGATGGCGCCAATTTTGGCGTTCGGGAGCTTTGAATGTTGAGCAGGAATACCTCCCGGAGGATGATCTGCCGAATCTGACGTGGTGACTTGACGCCATTGTGTTGACGTGTCATGGAAAGAAGGGTGACATGTGTCATGTGGAAATGGGCGAATGACACAACCAAATGACCAGAAATGAGTGCCACGTGTCATGGCTGATGAGTGTGCCCCGTGTCTCAATTGATGGTTGCCACGTGCTTTGGCACTTCAGGCTTCGGGAGTTTTGGATGAAGCATGAAGTTCTCCCGGAGTAGTGTTGCCGTCTTAATACACACTTGCAAACGTGAGCAAAGTCCAGCTCACTTAGTGTGTCCTTGGAGGCACAATGCCTAGGATCACAGTCCACACTGTCACCTTGACTGGAACCTCTTCCTTCTAAGCTTACTCTTAGGGAAGCCAAGGGGGGTAGACCCTCGTTACTAGATATGATTTAACGTTTATGTTCTAGGAGTTGGTTTTAATTTGTTAGAGGTTTAGGGGAAAACTAACCTATGATGCTAAGGCAACAAATGCAAAGTGCAAGATTACTTATGTTAAGCAAACCCTTCCCTAAGTCAACTATGACTAGTGCCTAGAGGTTGGGCAAGGGGTCAACTACGTTTAAGGGGGTTTAATTACAAAAGATTACAAGTATTACAAAATCACAACTACTTCACAACAAAGAGATACAAGTACTTACAATAATGAATATAGGAGATGACAACAATTATGCAAGAGATACACAAGATACAAATAGACAAGATTAACCAAGTGCCAAAGTGTGAGAATTAAAAGATATTCAAAAGTTAAGATCATTCACATAAGACCAAGCATGCCCCAATAAGAATTGAACTGCTTTTTAATGGCAACCACTAAAGCACTCAAGATCCAACGAGAAGATGTCTCCAAATGGGATGCGCTATCTCTTGAGGGATCACACCATAAAGAACATGAATTTGAAAGATAAATGCTCAACTCACATAAGAGATTTAACACTTAGAAAATTAAACCATAGACTTGCATGAAAAATAAAAGATGTATGTGTGCTTGCAATGTAGAGTTCTAAACAACCATCATAAGATATACCAAGTAAAGATTGTCTAGAAGACTAAGTGGTTAAGAGTTGTTTAAAGATTTTATAGATTTTAATTACCCTCCTAACTAAATTTCAAACCTTAGCCCTCCTTCTCTTGCCAAATAACTGCTGGATGCTCAAGATAGTAAGGCAACAAGGCCCACCCTAGCTTTCTCAATCAGCCCTAAAGTCTGAGTACTTCCTGGAAAGGATGCATTTTGTGCTCCGTGAGACCGTCCCCGGCCTACACCTTCTGTTGTTTTCCTCAAACCCATTTTAGATGGTGAAGATGGTAGAATTAAGGTGTCCTAGTTGGTCTAAATGTTATTATGACTTAGGACTAAGTCTTAAGGTGTGTTGTGAGTGTTTTAGATAAGTTTTAGATGCCCAAAAACAATGAATTATACCCAAAACCGAAATTTAATTGACTGTGAAAGAGTGTGTTGCAGATTTATGAAATTAATGCATATGAAGCATCTACTATCCACTTAAAGTAAAGACATTCATATCATCATCCACTTAACCATGTATGCATGTAAACTTGAAGGAAAAGTAAAGTGAAAGACAATAACAACTTGCCAACTATTACAGAAAAATGCTTTAGATTATCACCATTTAGCCATGTAAGTTATCCCATTGAAGATAACATGCTAAATATTCAAATACTTGCTGAAAAGAGAAATGTGTTCCTACACCATATCAATGCCCCACATGTGTTTTAGATTGATGAGTGGCAAATGTCTTAAAAGATGAGTGAGTTGCAAAAATAAAGATTACTTCCAAAGCATTTTAAACCATGAAATATTGCACCATAAAACACATGTAAAAAACTTGCTGAAAACTAAAGCATGAAAATGAAACTATCCTTTAAAGGCTTAAACTAAGATGAATAATGTATGATGACTACTCTAGAGAATTTTAATCCACGTGAACCATAAAACTATCAACACATTACTACCATCCTAGCCATACGATTTTGGGGATTACTCTCCCAAGGTGTAGACAATTTATTATGAAAAACTTGGAAATAAATGAGCAAACCACTCACAATGGCACAAGGTGGAGGCAAGCCTACCAATGTTGTGCCAAAGAGGGTTGTTAATGAAAACTAAACAATTATTATTAGAGAAAACTAGCCACACAACCTTGTCCTAATGACAAGTGGGGCAAGAAATAAAGAATGCTGGAAAAAACTATCTCCTAGCCCAACGATTTTGGGGGGTTGGCTGAGCCAATCACTCTCCCAAGGTGTAGGCAATAAACTCACTTGCAACAATGAAATACAATGGCTGAAAATACACAAGAGAATGCAAGCCTCAAGGGAACTTCCCGGGGGTTTGCTACAATGCTAGAAATGAATAGATAGAAGAAGAGATTCGTTACCTAACTAATGGAGGCTCTTTAAGGGTGTTGTGAGAGTGAATTTGGGTAGCATATCCCCTTGTTCTTGGTAAGAATTTGCAAAAACCAACAAGCAAATGCTTGCTGGAAATGCTGCACAACACAACAAAGTTAAGAAAAATTTATGTTTTTTACGTGGAATTTTTTCACATAAAATCTCCAAGTAAAATTTGAAATTATATGACCTATCTAAGATGGTTATCAAACATAAATATCAATGAAATGTGAACAAAAAATATGACTAAATAAACTAGGAGTTTGAGAAGGGTTTGAGGGAAGACTCCTTGAGGCTTTCCCAACAATCCCTTGAGGTAAACCTGCAAAGCTCAAGACAAATGGTGAAGCATGGAATAGATAATATGTATGGATAAGCTAACAACCTGAAATACTTCAAACAACTAGTTATCCAACATAAATAAATCAGCAAGAATACTCTTTGCTAATCTACCCAAATAAACTACTTTACTCAAGATCTATTCAACACTACACAATGAACTCAAGCACCACAATATCACCTCATATGAGAGAATGCAACCAGAATACTCTTGGTGATTCAAAATCCTCCAAAG
>ML840423.1:0-18192 GCA_009831015.1 Picea engelmannii | reverse complement strand
GATTTGTTAGGGCATCGTACATCTTCTTCGATGAGTCAAGATGGGAGATGTAGGGTATCAAGTGGTCTTTTATAGATTCCACTATGATACTCATAGCATTGATATCACTGTCTTTGAACTTCTCCATAGCTGCAACGTTTTGCTGTTCCTTCCCTTTTCCTTCTTCAAACTCTAGCTTCACGATCTTTCCTTTCACGATATCCAGCACTTTATTCTTGCCAAGGATGAGGTCAATCCTTGTCTTCCATGCTCTGAAGTTAGAGGCTCCATCTAACTTGTTCTCTGACTTCATAGAATAAGTCATGGCTGCTTTGACTTGGTCAAACCCTAGATTTGACCATAAACTCAAACTTTATGTCTTGGCTTACTGAGAGTATCAGGAGATGCGCTAGGCTAGATCACATTGATCTATCCGGAGATTAGGTCAATCCATTCACTTAAGGTGCCTCAACAAGAGGATTAGGGTTTCTGCAACTGCTCCTGCTAGTAACCCTAGCGACAGTGTCTTGGAAGCTGCTTCTGCTAGTAACCCTAGCGACAGTTCCTCAACGAGCTCAATATCCTAGCGGCTATGTTTTCTTCTAGCATTTAGACTGAATGAAGGAGGTGTGGGCCCATAACCTGTTAGAATATGAAAGATGTGTACTCGTTTTACCATTGACAATACCCTTGTCACCCAACCATAGGCCGAAGCCACCCTTCGAGCACCTTAACCTTGACAGAGAATCATTTCGGAAGCAAACCCTAGGCTAGATAGCCATACAAAGGGTAGTGCACCTTTCCCCAAGGATAGTGCATCAACAAAGGTTGATCCAAACCCTAGCCAAGAGATAGTCCAAACCAAAACATAACTGCTAGTTGCAACAGCTGCACCAACAACTCTCCTCCAAACCTGTGCACAAGACTGCAACTGCACTGTGCATAACTGGCTCTCTGCAACTGCTGAGATGTGTCAAATGAGAGACTGGTGCCCTGTATTTATAGTGGTTCTGGCAGACTTACTGGGGCCGACTTCTCCTTCTGGGTACCTGTCTGTTCAGTATATTATTATTATTTCTGGCCGACTTCTTCTCTTGGAGGCTAATAACCTAATGTAAATTATCCTCTTGAGCTGACAAGTCTTCTAGGGTTATTAGCCAACACATTAGGGTTTCTTCTTACTTTTCAGAGTATTCTATTCTCGTCAGGTTTACACGTGGAGGTAAATACCTCCCGTAGCTACCATAATATCAACAGTGCTTGCTGATGGCCCTCTTCAAACGCGAAACATGAAAGACATTATGTATTTTGCTGCCTTGGGGTAGATCCAACTCATAAGCTACGACCCCTACCCTCTTGTTGACTCTGTATGGACCAAAGAAACAGGGCTGGAGTTTTTCTGCACCACTTCTCTTGATTGATGCATGTCGGTACGGCTGGAGCCTCAAATAAACCAAGTCTCTGACCTCAAAGGTGCGCTCAACTCTGTGCTTGTCTGCCTGTACCTTCTGTTGATTCTGTGCCCTCTGTAGGTGATCCTTCAATTCTCTGAGGATGTCTTGACTCTGCTGAATCCAATCCTGAACCATGGGAGCCCTGCTGTTATTGAAAGCAATCTCTACAAAGGAGGGAGGGTCATAACTGTATAAGGCCTTGAATGGAGGCATACCAATGGACATATGGTGAGTGGTGTTGTAACAGTATTCCCCCAAGTGAAGCCATTTGACCCATGCCTTCTGCTGTCCTGCCACATAGTTTCTGAGGTAGCCTTCAACCCATTTGTTGACTATCTCTGTCTGACCATCCATCTGTGGGTGATAACTGGTACTCGGGTTCAAGGCCGTACCTACTAGTCTGAATAGCTCCTGCCAAAAAGTGCTCATGAACCTGCTCTCTCGATCACTCACTATGGTTTTGGGCAACCCATGCAATCTGAAAACTTCCTTGAAGAATAGGTCCGCAACCTGTGCTGCACTGAAATCTATGGCAATGGAAAAAAAGTGTGCAAACTTCGTCAACCTGTCCACTACTACAAAAATGTAGTCCTTGCCATGTACCTTGGGCAACCCTGTGATGAAATCCATGGATATGATCTCCCACTTCTGCTCTGGAATGGGAAGTGGTTGTAGTAGTCCTGTTGGGTGAGTGTGTTCATCTTTGTTGGCCTGGCAAGTGCTGCACTCCTTGATGTGGTTCATCACATCTTCTTTTAGACCCTTCCAACCAAACCTCTCTCGTACCTGTTTGTATGTCGTGACAATCCCTTGGTGGCCTGCTACTGGTGAATCATGGCATGCCTATAACACCTTGGCCTTGAAGGCTGATTCGGGAACCAAGAAAATTCGGCCCTTGTAGTAAATGATGTCATCCATAATCCTGAAATTGTCATCTATCACCTGCCCATCCATTACTTCACAAGCAAATTTGTTCTTCGAATACTCCACCAAGAGTTGGGCCTTCCAATCTACTGAAATATCGTTCATGGCATAAATCGTTGGTCTCTTGGATAAAGCGTTTGCTACCACGTTATTCTTCCCTTTGACAAATTCTATGTCGAAGTCATAGGCTTGTATCTTGCTCACCCACTTCTGTTGCCTTTCATTCAATTCCTTCTGGTCCAGGAAGTACTTGAGGTTGTTGTGATCTGTCCTCACAACAAATTTTGCTCCAACAAAATATTGCCTGAACTTAGCCAATGCATGCTTGATGGCTAGCATTTCTTTGTCATAGATGGTGTAGAGGAGCTCAGGACCTCTCAACTTTTGACTTTCATAGACAATTGGGTGCCTGTTTTTCATAAGTACGGCTCCAATGCCTACCTCTGATGCGTCACACTCTACTGTGAAGGGTTGTGTGAAATATGGAAGTGCCAATACCGGGCATGTACTCATTACTTTCTTCGTTTTTTCAAAGGTGGCCTGTGCTTCTGGGTTCGATTTGAAGGCCCCTTTCTTGGTCAAATCTGTCAAAGGTGCACAAATTTGAGAAAAGCCTTTGACAAACCTCCTGTAATAGCAGTAGATGCCCCAAAACCCCTTCAACTCAGTGAATGTCTTTGGTGTGGGCCAATCGATGATGGATTGTATCTTTTCCTGATGTATCTGTACCCCCTTTACTCCGATGATGTGTCCTAAGTAAAGGACCTTTGTCATCCCAAATTCACATTTAGACTCCTTTGCATATAAGGATTGCTCCTCCATGATAGTCAGAATCTGTTCCACATGTTGAAGGTGCTCCTCCCAAGTCCTGCTGTAGATCAATAAATCATCAAAGAAGACTAATAAGAACTTCCTTAGTTGCTTGTTGAACAAATGATTCATGCACGATTGGAAAGTGGCTGGTGCATTAGTCAACCCAAAAGGCATGACCAGAAACTCATAATGTCCATAGTGACACCAGAAAGCAGTCTTGGAAATGTCTTTCTCCCTCATTTTAATCTGATGATAATCGGAGCACAAGTCAATCTTAGTGAAATAAACTGCTCCATGGAGCTCATCCAATAGCTCATCAATCCGTGGGATGGGATATCTGTTTTTGATAGTCTTCTTGTTTAGGGCCCTGTAGTCAATGCACATGCGCATTGTTCCATCTTTCTTTTTCACTAGCACTACTGAAGATGCAAAGGGACTGGAGCTCGGCTTGATGTGACCCATATCCAACAATTCCTTGATTGCCTTTTCAATTTCGTCCTTGTACTTCTTGGGGTGCCTGTAAGGAGTGGTGATGACAGGTTTCACATCCTCCTCTAACTCTATGATGTGCTCAAACCCCCTATCTGGTGGTGCTCCTGGTGGTATAGGCTCAAAGACCTTGTTGTGCCTATCCATGATCTTCTTGATCTCTGGTGCGTAGTGTGTTTCCCCTTTTTTGTCCACTCCGACTGAAATTCTGCATTCTGTTGCATAAGCGATGTCTTCTCTTCGGAAGATGGCCTCCATGCGCTTTGCAGTCACCACCCTTGGTGTGTTGCCTGTCATACCCCTCAGAACCACCTTCTTCCCTGTTTCTTCTGTGAAAGACATTTCCATGGTTTTGTAGTTTGTGGTGATTGGCCCCAATGTACTAAGTCACTGTACTCCTAGGTGATGTTGGTGTCTGGAAGATCCATTACATAGAAATCTTGTGCCAACTCATGTCTGCCCAAGGTGAGTTTCATCCCTGGGATGTACCTATCACAAGGCATGGTATGTCCACCTGCTACCTCCACACGAAATCCCTCAAATTCTACTGTCGGTATGTTCCTTCTTTGCAGTAATGCTGAGTCAATGAAGTTGTGTGAAGCACCTCCATCAATGAGGACTGAAACCTTCTGTCCCTATAACACCCCTCTCATTCCGAGGGTGTTGAATTTTGGTACCCCGCTGATGGATGCAATGGTTACCTTCTCATCTGCTGCAGGGCCATGACTAACATCCTCTTCTTCTGTCTATCCTGGAGTTTCGGCCTCCATGTTCTGTATGTGGCCGAAATCCTCATTCTCATCATCTGAGATCACCTCAATATAGTAGGCTTTGCCCTTACCCATGCACTTGTGTGTTGGGTCCCATGGTTCCTTGGTCAAACCCCCTTGTGTCTCTTCCCCCTTCCTCGGTCAAACCCCCTTGTGTCTCTTCCCCCTTGGTTAATAGGAGGTCTTTTCTCTCTACCCCCTTGATTGGGAGGTCCAGGGGTGAATCTCGTCTTAGTTGCCGAACCCAAGTCTCTGGTCTTCCAGATGGCATCGTGCAAGTTGGTAGGCTTAAAGGCCTTGACCCAACCCGTCAAGGGTTCGATCAACCCTTCTGTGAAAAGCATCATGAGCCTCGCTTGAGACGCATCCTGTACCATCACTGCCAACCTTTGGAACTCCTTTATGTAAGCCTCTGGTGATCTTGTCTGTCTGAGTTGTGTGAGCTCCCTAAAAGGTAGCTCCGGATCCCCCTGGTCAATCTGTCAATGAGCCTCTGTGTGAACTCTGTGTAAGATGTAATCTGATTGTGTCCCAATGTGGTTAACCCATGATACCACCAATCATGAGCCTTTCCATCTAAGTACATGGTGGAAAATTTGATGGCATCCATCTCTCTCATGGGGTTAAGCTATAAGTAGGTATCCAACTTCTGCACCCATGCTTGTGCTGTCACCTTAGTAGATCCTTCAAAATAAGGGATCTCTATTTTGCCTGCCCTACGCTCCAGTTCATAGTTGGGCCTCTGCTACTGTTTGGGTTTGCCTCGAAATTTGATCCCGCAATACTAATCTAATGTGACCTGTCTCTGAAACCCTGCACTTAGGGCATGATACTCCTTGGCATACTGCTCAGAATTATCCTCAATCTCATCCTCATAGTTATGCTGTGGTTGAGTATCCAAGAATGTAGGTAGATAGGGTTTAGGAGTGGACCTGCTGTACGTCTGTCCTAGTGGTGCACCTCCTCCATAGCTCTTTCCCTCAGTGTGATAGTGGGGGATGTGCTCTCGCTGCTGTCTAGTCCCTCCATGAGATCCACTAGCTTCTCTGTTGGCATAAATTTCTGGAGCCTTTCCTCCATGAGTCATCTGCATCAGGAGTTGTGATACCCTCTCATAGCTTTCACTTACCTTTCTCAGAGCTTCTGTCATCTCTACTTGTCCCCTACATACTGTTTCCTAGTTCTCCTGTAGATGATGTACCAGGGTGCTCTGTGATACGTTTATGGAGTGTTGCAACTCCTTAGCGAATCTTGCTAGAATCTGTGGCTCACTGTCCTCACCCGATCCTTTCATTTCGGCCTCTGCTTTACCTGTCTGTTTCCTGCATCTACCCATGTAAATGCCACTTAACCTTTGCATGCACTAACCCCCATTAGCTGGGAGGATCAAAGCTTTGATACCACTGTAATGTTCCTGAGCCAATTTTTTTGCTCAGAACACTAACTGTTTATTGTTGTTATGTTTATTCATGTGTTTGCAAGTGTATCCATAAGATGTGCATGGATTATTCAATGATGATAGACCAATAGATATGAAGCATACAAGCATAAACAATACAAGAGATATAAGAACATCAGTAGAGAATCACAATGTCAGATCTGACCTTTAGTTAGATAGTAAGTAGCCTCCGTATACAAGAGAGCTGCAGATCTGGGAGAAAGCCCCAACACTAACAAAATGGCTTGCTAGCCGATACAATAACAAGAACAATACAGGATGAATGCCTCCCAAAGGCTATAAGAGAAGAGATCCAAGCCTCCAAAGGCCACCAACAAGTAGATCTAACTGAAGATAGAAGAACCTGATCAATGCATTGTCAAAACCTCCCCAACTAGATGAGTTACACCCTTCTCTGGATGCTACTAAACCCTCAAGTTTCGGCCTACCCTCTCATGATCTCCAAATCCTCCAAGATTCGCTCAGAATGTAGATCGGGCTGCTAGAAACCTCTGGAATCAATCTCAAGTTGATATGAGTAATGCTGCTTCTCCAACTGGACAAACCCTAAACTAGATTGCGCCCTCCATGGTTTGATAAAGTCAAGAGGGTATGTTTTCCCCTCTAGGAACCTCCAAATGCCACCAAACTCTGTCAGATCATAGATCGGGGCACTGCTACCATGATACTGAAGTCTCAAAGCAATCTATGAAGATTTGAGCTTCCGAACACTGAAAATACCTTTTTGCAGAACGTCCTCTTTCTCTTCAATGGGTGCCAAGCTCACAGAAATAACATGCAAGGATGAACTCCTCTGGAATAGACCAGGAATGATGCCAGGGACCCTCCGAAGATAACCCAGGTGCTAGTTTTTCCAAATGCCTCCTGGTTCCTCCAAATTGAACCAAAAACTCCAAGATGGTGTGCCCCCTAGCTGGAAACTCCCCTGGGTTGCGCCCTAACCTGGTAAATGCCTGTACAACCAACCTACAACACTATAGAATGCTTTGGGAGGATTATTTCACCTCCGAGACCAAGCCTGGATCATGGAAGGTGGGATCTTTCACCACCGAGTTGATCTCTTGGGTTTTAGACTCAAAACCCTCAAAACTGATTGTGCTCAAGAGCTCCAATGCAAAAATGATAATAATCCAGAATGAATAAGGAGTGCGCCCTGCCCTTTCCTTTGTAGCTCCAATCTATTCCTCCATTGAGTTAGTTTTACGCTTAGGGTTAACTCTTAACCTAACTCATCCTTTCTATTTCTTCATTGAGTTGCCCTTTTTCCACAAAGTCAACTTAACTTTAGAATATTATGATTTCTGGTTGACTTTGTCCCCAATATACCTGAGACTATAGTCTAGTGGGGAAAGCTAGACCACTGAGTCTCTCTAATCCTCTTCATCAAGAGGTGGGGGACATTACAAGATTCTCATGTATGCAGGCTTAGGAAAGCCTTATACGGACTCAAGCATGCATTGGGAGCGTGGTACTCTAGGATTGATGGGTACTTACTTAGCTTGGGCTTTACCTAGAGTGAGGTAGATCCCAACTTGTACTTTATAATTGTTGGAAATGATCCACTCATCTTGGTGCTATATGTTGATGGCCTCTTTCTCACAGGTGCAGAAAAGCTCATTGCTATGTGCAAACAAGATATGGCTTCAGAGTTCGAGATGAACGACATCGACTTTATGCATTAGTTCATGGGGTTGGAGGTGTGGCAACAACCAGATGATATCTTCCTTAGACAAGAGAAGTATGTAGTGGACATTTTGAGGAGATTCGGGATGGGGGCCTGCAAGCCTGTGACTACACCTATGATCACCAATCTGAAGAAGCTGAGTGCTTTAGATTCAGAGTTGGTGGATCCCACTTTGTATAGGAAGTTGATTGGTTCCTTGATGTATCTGGTCAACACCAAGTCGGATATTTGCTTTGTTGTGAACACCTTGAGCCAGTTCATTAGGCAGGTGCATTGGATAGGAGTGAAGCATGTTCTCAGGTACTTGCATGGTACAATGGAGTATGGACTTAGGTGTACAGACTCAGATTGGGCAGGAAGTGTAGTGGACAGGAAAAGCACCGCAGGGTGCTACCTCAACTTGGGATCAATAGTGATTTCATGGTTCAACAAGAAGCAGACCTCAATGGCACCTAGTTCAACAAAGTCGGAGTATTTGGCAAGTTGCGAAGCAATTTGGATTCGTAAATTGCTTACATGTTTATTTGATCAAGAGTTGGAGCCTATAATGATATACTGCGATAATCAGAGTTGCATCACTCTCGGAGAATCTAGTATTCAATGATAGGTCCAAACATATTGAGATCAAGTATCTCTTCATCTGAGACAGGGTTCAAAACCGAGCAATCAAGCTCCATTGCATGTCCACAGATGAGCAGGTTGCAAACATTTTCATCAAACCCTTAGTGAAGGGTAAGCTTGTCTTCTTCAAAGATAAACTTGGAGCGATGGATACTACCTTCCTCGGTAAGAGGGAGTGTTGAAGTTTGTAGCATCGGACAAGTATCTCCACATTAGATTGTGCCTATCATGTGGAGATTGTCATTAATACCTCTCAGAACTTTGGAAATTCACTTTAATAATTTAATTATTAAAGTGGATGTCATTTTAGAATTAATTGAGGTTAATTAAATAAAATGTCCAAGTTTTTGGCATTAGTGATTTAAGTTGATTAAATGAATCTTAACCATTGATTTCAGGTGAGGGAGATTCAATCTCATCCATTGATCACTATGGAGATTAGGGTTAGGGCTCATCTCAAGATTATAAAAGGAAGCCAATGGAGAGGAGGAGACACACATTGATTTGGAGTCAGTGACTCATTTGAGTGAAGGATTTTCACTCTGCTCATTTCAGTGAGAGAGAAAAGACAATCACCGTAGGAAGGCCGTACGACTTGCAGGAGCACTTAGCAACAACTGTATAGCTCGTAGCTAGTATCGTATGATCCGTATAGGCCGCAACAACAACAGAACAATCCACTGCAGGCCGGACAACAACCATACAACTAGCAAAAGGACAGACATGGGCAACAGATTTGTTGAGGGTTTTCTGAGGGACGGATCTTCCAGGTTTGTTGGTAATTGTACTTTTCTCAGTGGGCCATTATCCTGGTAAGGGAGCCCTGATTTTTATAATAAAATCATCTCGTTGTTGGTTTTCCCTTAGGGGTTTTTCCAGGGGTATTTACCCAAAAATATCTGCGTACATGTGTTTGGTTTCCTTGTTTTTTACTTCCGCTGCAATTTCTGGTTAAAAATCTCAGTGTGCTTTTATTCAGTAGATCTGCATTTTATTTTAGCAAGGATTTACTAGGAACTAATTGCTGCGATTGGGATTTGAGGAAATCTAACACAAGAGGTGCAATGTTTAATCCCCATCCCAAAAGGTGTGACATCTCATCAAAAGGTTCCAGATCATCATGAAAGGTGCATCGTCCAAAGGTGCCACGTAATGTCTACAAGGGTGTAATGTCCTCAATAAGCTCAATGTCCTCTAAAGAAGTGGAACGACCTCTCAAAAGTATGTAGGACGCCCTCCATAAAGTGTGCAAGTAGCCCCTCAACCTTCTCTAAAGGATCAAGGCTCAATCCAAGTGAATAGCCACACATAGTACATCGTCCAAGGAAGGGGCTCATGTGGCCAAAAGTATCAATTTAGAGGCATGTACACAAGTCCAATGGAACATAAGAAGTGAGTCATGTCAAATGTAAATACCATTAGGTAGATCTCATTAAGTATCATCTTCAAACTTCACAATAACTCATAGAATTCACACCATTTGCCAAGTTTAGGTATGGGAGGGTTATGGTGTGTTGTCGTCCTTATACACACTTGCAAACGTGATCTAGTCCTGCTCACTTAGTGTGTCGTCGGAGGCACAATGCCTAGGTTCAAAGTCCACGCTGTCACTTTGACTTGAACCTCTTTCGTCTAGGCTAACTCCTAGGGAAGCCAAGGCGGGTAGACCCTAGTTACTAGATGAGATTAACGTTTATGTTCTAGGAGTTGGTTTTAATTGGTTAAATGGTCAGGGGGAATCTAGCCTATGATGTTAAGCAACAAATGCAAGATGCAATTATCTAAGTATGAAAGTCAGACCTTTCCTAGGGCAACTAAGACTAGTGCCTAAGATTGGGCAAGGGGTCAACTAAGTTAAGGGGATGTTCGTTACAAGATAATTACAAGTTACAAAGATTACAAAATTATAACAAGACAGATACAGATAGATACAAAAGAATATATGAGATATACAAGCTAAACTAGATTAGATACAAGATACAGAAAGAAAGCCTAAGATATACAGATTAAGGCTAAGCTAGATACAATAGATCCAAGATATTAACAGGTGCTTGAAATGTGCAGGAAAAGAAGATATTCAAAGATGAACAACCATCAACACATCAAGCCACGCATGCTCACAACAGATAGAATTCTGTTGGACTGCCTATCAATGGCAAAAAATGCAAAGCACTCAAGACCTAGTCAAGAGAATGCCTCTAGGTGGATGCGCACTTCTTGAAGGATCACACCACAGATACAGGGATACAAGATAGATGAAATGCTTTAAAATGAAGTATTCCAGATAAGAGATATAACCACTTAAGCAATTATTCTACAACATATAAAAGACTTGCATATGAATGTAAATATGAGATCTGAGTGCCTGCAAGTGTGAAATGTAAATTGACAATGTTGTAGACCAAGGATTGAGTTAAGTGATTAAGTGTGATTAATTTTAGCCCTATCTAGGTGTCAACCCAAAAACTCTCCTTCCCCAGTTACCAAGTGACTGCTGGATGCTCAAGAAGTGAGGCAACGAGGCCTACCCTAGCTTCACAGGTCAACCCTAAGATCAAAGTACTTCTGGAAAGGACGTTGCGCGCCGTGAGACCATCCCCGACCTAGCACCTTCCGTTGCATTCCTCCGACCCCGTTTTAAATGGCGAAGATGGTGAGTTATGGTGTCCTATTAAGTCTAATTAATTTATTTTAGACCTATGAGCTAAGTATTGCAATGTGTGTTTGAGTGCTTGTAGCTTGCTCAAACGTTGCCAAAGTGCTAAGACTGAAAGATTGAATAATATGGAGGCTGAAGCCTTTAAACACTGAAATTGCAAGTTAAGTCCTTAATGTATGAAACTATCGCATGTAGAAGTTAAGAACTGAAAATGCGTGTGAAACCGAAACCGAAGATTATGAAGGCTGAGGCCTTTGAACAATAGATTGCAAGTTTAAATTTTAATTTCCGGAAAGGGCCTTGGGGACCCAAAACCAGAATTAAAGATTAAGTTCTTAGATTTATTAAATTGCGTATGTAAAGTACATGAGCTGAAAGTAACTTGCAAAATAGAAATGATAAATTAAGCCTTTAAGATGTAAATGTTTGCATGCATGAATGAGATAAAGAGTTAAGCACTAGATACTTGCATGCAAAGTAAATCATGAAAGCAAAGATCCAATATGGCTCCACGGGCTCTAATCTAACATTTAGGTGTGATATCTACTCTAGATTATTTCAGATTTTAGCATGCATGTAAGAAATCACATCTAAACTAGCTATAAACTAATCAAAGAAAAACCCAAAGAAATCTAACTAAAACTTGCAAAAAATAAGACTGAAAAGAAAAGAAGGCAAGCCTCCTGGGTACAACTCCTTTGGGCTTGCGTACAATGTTTAGAATGAAGGAGAAATAAGAAGGAATTGTTACCACTCTTGGAAGGAGTACCGGAAAGATGTGTTGTACTTGAATTTGGGCAGCATGCCCTCTTGTCCTGGTAAGAATCTGCAAAAATCAGCAAGCTATTGCTCGCTGATTTTTGCTACAACACACTCAAAAGAAATTATGAAATTCTTGTCTTTCAACAGAAATTTCGTACATATTGAGAACATAATTTTATATGATTAAATTGACCTATCAAAGCACGTTAGCCACTAAAATCTGAATATGAAAGAAGGAAGAAGAAGAACAGAAAATTGCTTGTGAAGTGTAAGTGAAGATGAGGGTAGATTCGTCCTTGAAGCTATTCCAACAATTTCTTTTCAAAGCAACCTGCAAGCTTCAATAAACTGTGAGATCAAATAGATAAATGGATTGCATGCATGGATAATACAACAAAGTTAGTATTAAACATGAATATAACGCATATAGGCAAGCAAACAAAGTTTTACTCCACCTAGCCAAGCAAACAAAGTTATACCTTAGCTATGTTACTCAATGATCACAAAATACTGAAAGCAAAGAATAATATCACCTCATGAATACATAGATCATCCAGACAAATCTTGAAATCCTGAGTCCTCCAAAGCAGTTTCTTTATTATCCAATGGGAAGAGGTTGTAGCAACAATGCTACTACAAACTCTTCAAGAGCAAAACCAGAGAAGCAAATGTGAAAGTAATGAGAGAGAGAGAGAGTGGGATGGTGAGAAAATAGTAGCATAATAGTACAATAATGAAAGGTAAAGAATGAGGGAGAGGAGAGTCTAAATTATAGCAATGAGGGACCAAGAGACCTCCTCTGGATCCTTGACAAATGTCAAGATCAAACTCAACTGACAACTCAAGTGAAGGTGGCATGAGCTTTTAGGGTAGGGGCGAAATTAGCAATGTGAGGTGAATGAAGGATGAAAAGGCTTGAGAAGGGAAGCGTATGAGCTAAGAGGAGGCCCACATACCAATTAAAAGAGAGTTGCATGCTTTCATGGAAGATGTTTCCATTTCAACCAAGAGGGAAAACGTAAGCCAAAAGAGAAAGCGTGAGTCTTAAGGGAAAGACGAGAGGTTTAGGAAGGAGTGTGGGTGGAGAGTGGGGGAGTGTGTGGGACACACTCTTAAATGGGACGTGTATGGGTAGAAGTAAAGCATATGAGTGGAAAGGGGAAAGCGTGAGCTTTCATGAGGAACGTGGAGGGATGCGTGAGTTTGGATGAGGGCGTGTGGGAGGAGTGTGGATACCACACTCTTAAGTGACGTGGAAAGGAGATGAAGGGCGCACCTCTTGAAGAGGGGCCCTCAACCCACTATTAAATGAGTTACTAAGTAATCACGTGGGAAAAGGGGTGAAATTCCCTAAGGGGGCTCAAATTAAAGGTGAGTAATAAATTGAAAGTGGGTTAAAAGGGTAGGTAATGGTTAGGAAATGGTTGGGATGGGTTAAGGTAATCTCTCTCAACACTATTTCACCTTTACTTTACCTTATTTGGTCCATTATTACAAAATTGACATTTTCCCATGTCCTGGGTTTAGCAATTAAAATTGTTGTTTTCCGAAAAAACTCCTAAGTAGACAAAAACCCTAACAAAACTTGTCCGACTGAGTTGAAACTTGGTCCAAGGGTGTAGGGGGTCTTATTACATTTCTTTTGAGTACAAATACCCCTATCAAAAAAACCCAGGGACCTAAGTTTTACATTAATTATCCAGAATTAATTAATTAATTAATTAATTTAATTCCCAACCTTAGGAAAAATTAATTAATTAAAAAAACCTAGCTAGACTCGACCGAATTCCGCGAAATTTTGCGTGCTGTCTTACATGGTCATTTACATCGTTCCTAAACACTAGATATGCAAGAATGACTTCATTAGAATGCCTTTCACCACTTTGGAGGATTTATTGCTAGTGGGAGTGAAAAACTCATGGGAGATTAACCCGGCTAGTTAGGCCACATTAACCTCCTGAGGATGAAAAACACTCAGTGAAAGGAACTCTCCTAATGAAGAAATCCTAAGGCAGCTGACCTAACCATGATCCATGTAGACCTATTACAATATTAACCTACGCAGGGGTGCGGTAGTTCCGCTTACAAAACTGTGTGCTGGAGAAAAAATGCCCTATAGAACCAAAAAGTCTTCAACTTATTTGCATCTGATGATGCATATCTTCATGGTATATGGAGTTGACCCCCTAGTTGAATAGGCGGTCAACATGGTGCTTATTACATGTGCTAGTACTAAGGAGGAGAAGTATTTCCCAAGAAACCCATCAAGGAGCATGTGTGATGATAAATGGTATGGATTGGGGCTTAACTTCATGAGTGGCATGCATAGTCATGTGAAGTTATGTAATATATTCATCCACATGAGCGCCTTTGTATGAGGGAGTGCTTATGCAATGAATTGTCCTTTCCTATTGAGACTAAACTTATGAAGGTGCAGTAATATTTCAAATTACGATTGGATTAACATTAGCCATATCATATATCATCACCAGGACACTGAATATTTAACTTATATTAGGGGTGCTTTTCTCTTAGACATTGCTGCAATCCCAAGAGATACATGTCACATAATCTTCCTGCTTGAGGATACACTCTCAAATAAAAAGATAGAAAAGGAAAGATAAAGGAAAACATCAACATTTTCTTGTAAAATTCAATAGTGCCAGTTAAGACTTCCAACAAAAAAGAGTCAGTAAAATGACCGGAAAAAATCAAATTTTGAGCTTAATTGGTCTTTTTTTCACAACCTTGGTGATTTTGGTGAATTTTTTCTGAAAAAATAGTGATTTTTTCAGAAAAATAGTGATTTTTTCAGAAAAATAGTGATTTATATTTCTTAAATAAAAAATGTCAACATAACACAAAATGACAAAAAATTTCTCAAAATCTATGTAAACTAAAAACTTGGAAATTGTTTAGGAACTGTCTAAATTTATTCTAAAAGATCAATTTTCTAGAAATCAATTTGAAGAAAAATATGAGCAAATGTGTTGATGTATTTAGCATCGGACATGTACTTACACATAGGCTTGGTGTCTAGCATGTGAAAGTCGTCCTAATACCTCTAAGAACCTTAGAAAATTCACTTTATGAGTATTTATTAAAGTGAATGACCTTTTAGATTGATGTGAGATTAATTAAGTTAAATGCCTAAGTTTGTTGGCATTAGTAACTTAAGTGAGTGTTGAAATACATCTTAGTTCAGTATAAAACTTAGTCTAAATTAGATTTCAACCCCCTACAAAGATCCAACAGCCACACAACTGTTCTTTATGGGCAGAAACACTATTAAACAAGTTCTGAAATAAAACTGCAGCGGAAATAATTTATGAACAGTGAGCAAAATCACTCATTTGGCACTGAAAATCTGGGCAAAGTCCCATGAAGAATAATAAAGGAAAAGAAGACAGAAATTAAGGAGAATGTTTCTTTATTCAGCTTAAGAAAAATTCTGAGTACAACAACAGTCTACATTCAACATTAATACCCTGTACAATCACCCTATCTGAGCAAAAACTGCTTTTATTTCCTTAGCAACAGTCTGAAATAAAAAATAGACTTCCAGTACAACCTGTACGGACTGTACAGTCACTAACAGCAGAAATTAATCTTGGTTTTCGTGCCCAGAAAAAGTATAGATCAGTACCTCACTGTACGGACTTGTTTGCAGATGAACCCACACCTAGAAATCCGTGAAGACACTCAGCCGCAATTTCTGTGCTTGGCTGTAGTTGCAAAACCAACAAATCTTGCTGTACGGCCTCCTCCAATCCGTATTGTACGGCCTCTTTAATGCTGAAGCTACCTAGAAGTGTGTGCCAATCCCTCGCCTAGGGATGCATGCCAACTTCTACCTGCTGAAACTCTTTCCCTCCAAGCTAAACCCTCTTGGGATGCGTCCCCCTTCACCTTCCCTCAAACTCTCCTCAAAAGTGCTCCCTCCTCCTCATGAGCTGCCTTTTAATAAAATTTGAAATGTAACTTCCCTAACCCTTGGTCTTCCAATGAGATTGACAGTTAAGATTATATCTTTCCCTTATGAGATCAACGGTCACGACTTAATCATTCGTTGAGGTCAATTAACTCACTAAAGTGACCCATAACATCATAAAGTCACTTTTACAATAAAAACTTAAAAGACTCAACCTTATAAAATCACTTTATAAAAACGTATTATAAAGTCACTAGGGAGAAAGTGTGCTCGGTCAGTTCCGCATGCTGAGCGCCGCCAATGCAAAAGTACCTCCGAGCTACCAAATTTTAACACTCCCTCGTAGCGAGAGAGGTACTTCTGGTATCACCACCTGAATCCGTCTCCATCTCATCAACTGTCATAGCTTCTCCCTCTGTACTAGAAGTCTCTTCTCCCTCTGAACAAGAAGCCACTACTCCCACTGCACTGGAAGCCTCTGCTGCTACCTCAGCTGTACCACGAACTGAAGACATGCTCCTAGGAGATTGCACACTCTCCTGAGCATCCATCTGTGTCGACTCATGCCTGCTGAATCCTTTGAGAGTCCCGGAAGAGGATTGAATCCCCGGTATCAACTCTGTCTCCCGTGCAACTTGCCCACTCTCCGACACAGAATCTGAGTCCATAAATCCACTGGACCCCAACACAGGGTGACCCAACAACCTGTACAGGCCCTCCTACTCGACACCAAGCATTACTACTGTGTTTGCAGTTTCTCTCACAAGATATAAAAACACATGTCCATCGTAGAAGACAACTCCAAATCCACTCTCATCCAACGCTGACACTGAGAGAAAATTAATAGTCAACTTTGGAATATATAATACTTCGGCAACCTCCAGAAAACCTTCTGACTCTAGTTGGAATCTAACCCTTCCAACCCCCTTTACTGCAAGTTGTGGGCCGGCTCCACAATTCACTTTGCAGTCTGAGTCTATCTCTGTAAGATCGAGGAAAACTGACCTCAATCCTGTCATATGCCGAGAAGCTCCACTGTCCACAAACCACGACTCAATGTTCTCGAATGCTAGGCACTCATTGCCCACGGGACCAATCATGAGAGAGGACTCCCTCTCATATCTCTCAACAAACTCTACAATATCTGCTGAAGCTGACACCTCTGGTTCCGACTTCTTCTTCTTCTTGTTCGGAGTGGGTGAAGAGTAGTTCATCCAAGTGTGAGTGGGCAGGACTGAGGAAGGCTGCAAAGGGGCAACAAGGGAGATAGCAACCAGGTGGGCTAGGCTATTGCTGCATTTTATTCCTTTGATAGGCCATTATCCTAGGATGGGAGCCCAAGGATTTTATTAATAAAATCAAACTCAGATTTGGTTTTCCCTTCGGGGTTTTTCTATGGGTGTTTACCCAAAATCTTTGTGCAATGTGTTTGGTTTCCTGTTAATGCTTCCTGTTTGGTTTCCTGTTAAAACCTAGCTGCACATTTAATAAATAAAGTGATTTATTTCGAGTTAAGTGTGAGGTGCTAGGTTTAGAGAAATTAACATGGTACCAGAGCCACGGTTCTGAGGAAGCCAAATTTGCACAAGATCGAGTTATTCTGTAGCGAGAAAATCTTTTTTTGTCAGCCGAAAATTGTTTTGCAGGTTTGCTGCTGCAGAGAGGGTAAAAGTGAAATTAATTAAAAAAAAAGAAGGCAGATGTATAGTGTACAACCGTCGTACACAATTGTCGTACGTCGTACGCCCATATGCATGTAGAGTTGTGGTTCGAGTTGTGGTTCGAGTTGTGATAGCCATGAAGATCATTTGCAGATTGGCGTTGCAAAGCACGCGGGGGATGAGGAAATTCACGTGTTGCTGAGAGAGAAACCACATGGGTGTGGAGCATGAGCTGAGCGTGAGGCTGCTGGAGAAGAGCTTCCAAAGAAGCAGTTCGTAGGAGCCATAGCTGTAGATTGAGTGTTGGGGACGTGGGATTGTTGAGTGACAACTGCAACAAGAGATGTGATAGGCGAGAGTGAGGAGGGATTCAGGTGTGGAGAAAGCAATAGCGACAGGCTACACATGCCAATGATCTACTACTGGCTAGGAGAAAAGTGGGCATGGGTTGTTGAGATTTGAAGCCGCTAGTAGTTGGAGTAAACAATGTGTTGCCGTCCTAATACACACTTGCAAACGTGAGCAAAGTCCAACTCACTTACTGTGTCCTTGGAGGCACAATGCCTAGGTTCACAGTCCACACTGTCACCTTGACTGGAACCTCTTCCTTCTAGGCTTACTCCTAGGGAAGCCAAGGGGGGTAGACCCTAGTTACTAGATGTGATTTAACGTTTATATTCTAGGAGTTGGTTTTAATTGATTAGAAGTTTGGGGGGAGTACTAACCTATGATGCAAAGGCAGCAAATGCAAAGTGCAAGACTACTTATGTCAGACAGACCTTTTCCCTAAGTAAACTAAGACTAGTGCCTAATGGTTGGGCAAGGGGTCAACTAAGTTTAAGGAGGTTGATTACAAAAGATTACAAAATTACAACTATTCCACAACACTAAGATACAAGTACTTACAATAATGAATGAGAGTGATTACAACAATTATGAACAAGTTATGTGAGATACACAAGATACAAATGGACAAGGTTAACAAA
>ML840422.1:66532-77188 GCA_009831015.1 Picea engelmannii | reverse complement strand
TTGAGTACCCTTCTTTAACTTTTCGTTCAGGGGAATCTTGTGAGAAGGGAGGGCCCACCTTCTTCACAAGATTCACCCATTAGTTAGAAGTGTGTTAAGTATTTATGTTCATGCTTTGTTTAACTGTCGTTTGCTGAAACACTATTTTTAATGGATTCTGCTTTGCTGAAACACTACTGACTCTGTCTTAAGTTTAATTGCATGGAATTTGTAATTCTTTTTATCAGTAATCTCGTGTGATGATTTTATGAGGCTAGCAGAGATTTGATTAAAGTTTCTTGCTCAGACAGAAAGGGATCAAAATATCATACCCTTTGTAGAATTCAATTACTGCAAGTGTGCTAGCCAGAGGTCCGGTTAAAAGGTTCCTGCTCAGACAGGAAGGGATCCAATTATCTCGACTTCTGTAGATTTCATTTACTACTGCAAGAGTGCTAGCCAGAGATTTGGTTAAAGGGTTCCTGCTCAGACAAGAAGGAATCACAACACCTTGTCTTTTTTATATTTCATCCACTACTTCAAGTGTGCTAGCCAGAGATTTGGTTAAAGGGTTCCTGCTCACAGAGGAAGGAATCACAACACCTTGTCTTTTGTAGATTTCATCCACTACTGCAAGTGTGCTAGCTAGAGATTTGGTCAAAGGGTTCCTGCTCAGACAGGAAGGAATCACAACACCTTGTCTCCTGTAGATTTCATTTACCTCTGCAAGTGTGTTAGCCAGGGATTGGGTTAAGGGTTCCTGCTCAGAAAGGAAAGGAACCAAAAACACCCTGTTCTCTGTAGACTTTTATTGATGCTAGTCAGAAACTGGGTTAGGGATTCCTGCTCAGACAGGAAGGGATCAAATTGCCCTGTTCTCTATAAACCTCAATATCACAAGTGTGCTAAAACAGAATTAAAGCTCAAGGCTTCTGCTTAGAAAGAAAGGAACTAGGTGGCTTTGTTCTGTATTATATAGAGTTAATTGTTTTCTGCATTACTGTTTTCATAAAAGAGTGTTAGTACCGAGTCTCTATTTGAGAGTAAGGGTCCTGTTCTCTGATTGCAGAAAAGTTGTTCTTCCCCATTGCAGTGTTATTTTAATGTAATCCAGGATTCTTAGATTGAACTTTAAAGAATTGCAATAGGGGAATTACTTTCCTGTGATTTAATTCAGAGCTTCAGTTCATTCAAGAAAGTATAAATAGTATAAATTTCTTTACTACAACACTAAGTTGCTTTTGGAATTGAGCATATATAGTGCGTGGCTATCTTTGAAATAAAAGACTTCCCTGGGTTGATAATTTATGTATCACTTGATTTTTTTAAATCAATTAAGCAATTATAGTGACCAACAATGAGCATAGCATTCAACATACATACACAGAGAACAAACAAAAAACCATGGATTTGAATCAATCTCTTCTATTAATTCAAGCCCTATACATGGGTGTTCTTCCACATCTCTTTGCCTCTCTTCTATGCTCTTCCTGCTTCAATAATAATACAAATGCACAATGAGGGTGTCTATATCCCATTTCCCTCTTTCTTTCTAAAACTATCTAATCTATAATTAAAATCTATCTGCCTGCATTAACTATCTTAAATGCCTTCTATCTACTAAGGACGTGAGCATATGGCTCAAGTTCCAATTACATTTACAAATGCGTCTCATCTTAATGGCTCCATTTAAGATAGCGCATCAATTCCCAAGGTGATTTCAAAATTTGTGCTGGCTTGTTTAGCTGTCTACTTGCATTCTGCGTTGGCTTGCTTGGCGTGAGAGATTCTCCTGCATCATACTCCCTCGCTTAAAAACTTTCATGGGCTCCTGTCCATGAGTTCCTGCATGGTCTGTCCATGCTTCAGAATCTCTTCTTCAGTCTCCCAGCTGGCATCTTCAACTGGATGGCCTTCCACTTGACCAAATATTCAAAATATTCTTTTCTTCTTGTCTTCTTACCCACTCGTTTATCCAGTATGCACTCCATATGTAGCTTATCTACAACTGGCATCTTCTTTCACCACTGGATCACTGGTTGCTCATCACCTCTAGTCTCTATTTCCCCAGCTCTGTATGGGTATAAATATGAGATATTGAATATCGAAGAAATTCCAATCCCGTTGGGTAATTCAATCTCATAAGCATTTTCTCCAATTTTCTTCAAGACCTTACATGGCCCAATTTTATTCATCTTCAATTTATTATATGTTCTTCTCGAGAACCTTTCCTTTCTCAAATGTGCAAAAACCAGATCACCAACCTCTAATTGAAGTTTTCTTCTTTGCTAATCATCTTTGCGCTTATACTCCTGGCTTGAATTCTGCAACCGCTCCTTCACCTGGCTGTGAAGTTCCATCATCGCTTCTGTGAATTCTTTTGCACTAGCGCTCCTGACTGAAGTTTGTTCTGAATCCCTCAATTCAGAAATTCCCCTCGGCTGCATGCCATAGACAACTTGAAATGGACTCCGCCCTATCCTCTTGTTAACATAATCATTATAAGCAAACTCTGCCTACGACACTATATTGTCCCAACTGTTGTGGTGCTCTGTCACCAAGCTTTTCAGCAAATCTCCCAGACTTCTATTTACCACTTCTGTCTATCCATCCATTTGAGGATGATAAGCTAAACTAAATAATAAGTTAGTTCCCAGATTCTTCCACAAGGTCCTCCAAATGCCCTATGAACTTCGTATCTCAATCCGAAACAATACTCCTTGGTAAGCCGTGAAGTCGAATGACTTCTTTGAAAAACAGGTTCGCGATGTGAGTCGCCTCACTGGTTTTCTGACATGGGATAAAATGTGACATCTTGGAAAATCTATCCACCACCACAAAGATTGAATCATAACCTCTTTGTGTTCTTGGCAAACTCAACACAAAATCCATGCTAATCGCATCCCACGACCTTTCAAGTATGGGCAATGGTTGATAAAACCCTGCATTTTGCTTCCTCCCCTTCGAATGTTGGCAAATTCTGCATCTGTCCACGAATCTCTTGACATCTTCTCACATTCCTAGCCAAAATTATGACTCGCTCAGCTTTGCGAATGTCTTGTCATGACCAAAGTGTCCGGCCAATCCTCCACTGTGTTTCTCCTTCAACAGATTCTCCCTCATGGAGCAATTCGGTATACACAGTTGATTTCCTCTGAACATCAATCCTTCTTGGATCATTTACTCAGCCCACTGGCTTCTATCCCTGAGAACTGGATTCTCAGTTGCTTTGTACACCTCCTTGAATTCTGGATCATCTACGTACATGTCTCTGAGATCATCAAAACCCAATGTTTTGACTTTGAATTCCTACAACAGTAAACACTTCCTGCTCAAAGCATCAACAACTTTGTTAGCAATACCAGAAATATGTTTAATCACAAATGTAAAATTCTGCATGTATTCAACCCACTTAACATGCCTATGATTCAACTTCTCTTGTTGAGTCACAAACTGTAATGCATGGTTATCACTATATAGAATAAATTCTTTCGGAATCAAATAGTGCCTCCACCTTTTCAATGCCTGAATAATCGCATAAAATTCCTTGTCATATGTGGAATAATTCACCTTCACTTCATTCAACTTCTCGCTGAAATATGCAATTGGCCTGTCATCTTGGCTCAAGACAGCCCCGATTGGAAACCTGCTTGCATCGCATTTCACTTGAAATGTTTTTCGAAAATCCGGTAACACCAAAATTGGTTTTTCCGTAATCTTCTGCTTCAACAGATTGAAACTCTTCTCAGCCTCTTCTGTCCATTGAAAATATTTTTCTCTTTTCTTCACTGTATCCATCATCGCTGCACTAATTCCACTGAAATTCCTGATGAACTTTTGGCAGAAACTAGCGAATCTGTGAAAACTTTTCACCTCAAATATGTTCTTCGGTGATGGCCAATTCTTGATTACCTCCACCTTATCTGGATCCATCCTCAATTCATTTTCCGAAATAACAAACCCCAAGTAAATGAGTTCTGTCTTCATGAATGAGGACTTATTCATATTTATCAACAACTTCTCCTGCTGCAATTTCTGCATCACTATAGCCAAATGCTTCATATGCTCCGCTGTTGTTTTACTCAAAACCAGTATCTCATCCAAATACACAATCACAAATTTCCCGATGAACTCCTTCAGGACTTCTTTCATCAACCTCATGAAGGTACTCGACACATTTGTTAAGCCAAACTACATAACAAGTCATTTGTACAACCCCTCGTTTGTCTTGAATGTTGTCTTCCATTCATCACCTTCTCTCATGCGAATTTGGTGATAGCCGCTTTTCAAATCAATATTTGAAAAATACCATGCTCCACTCAAGAAATCCATCAGATCATCCATCCTCGGCAATGGAAATCTGTACCTGATGGTTATATTGTTAATCACCCTCGAGTCAGTACACATCCTCCAGCCTCCGTCTTTCTTCGGACTGAGTACTGTTGGAACAACACATGGACTCAAGCTTTCCCTAAATAATCCTTTGTCCAACAAATCCTGGAATTGCCTTTTAACTTCTTCATTCTCCTGCGGTGTCAATCTATACGCGGATTTGTTTGGAAAACTAGCTCCTGGTATGAGATCGATATGATGACTTACACTCCTGATTGGTGGTAATGAACAAGGTAATTTGTCCACTACAATGTCAGCGAACTCTTCTAGCAGTTCCTGAACTTCTTCTGGTAAATCATCCACTCTTGTGCTAGTCAGAACAATCCTCAGCTTTCTGACCATAATGAATTGTGGATCCTCCTTCTTCTTAACCTCAGTAAGGAGTTCCTTACCACTCATGAGAAGTACAATGTTGTTTACTTCTGGCTTCACCTCCTTATCCTTAATTGGAAGCAACATGTGAGTCCTCCCATTCTTCTCTAGGGTGTATGTATTCATCCTCCCATCATGAATCACATTTGTATCATATTTCCATGGTCTACCCAGCAATAGATGAAAAACATCCATAGGAATGACATCACATAATATCTTATCATTATATCCCCCTATCTTAAATTCAACTAAGCACTGTTTGGTGACATTTACCTGATGTCCTTTTTGTAGCCACGAAACTTTATATGGACTTGGATGATCAGTCGTCTCCAGCTCCAGCTTCTCTACCATCTCGGTTGAAACGAGATTATCCATGCTACCACTGTCCACAATGACCTTTCATACCCTATCCTTGGTCTTGCAAGTAGTCCTAAAAAGTATGGTCCTTTGGACTGAACTTTCCACCTCTTTCTTAGGTGTCAAAAGGATTTTTCGCATCATCAACGATCTTCCACCTTCAGCGTCTTCTGCCTCAACATCTTGCCTCTGTGCCTCAGCGATGTGAATCTCTCCAATTTCTTTCTTTCTCTCTGGACACTCGTAGGACTTGTGCCCATTCTTTCCGCATGTGAAGCATTTGATTAATCCACCTCTTCCTCTTCCCCTACCTCTAGTATGAGGAAAAGTGTTGTTATCGGCATAATATCCTTTCTACTTAGTATGTTGTCCCCTCTTTTTAGCATATCATTGCCCTCGCTGTGAGGTTCCACCTCTCTGTGTCTGAGTCTGAGGTTTCTTCCAGTCGTCCCTGGGCTTCTGGGTTCTTTCCTGGGCAACTAATTTTCCCCTGGGCTGACTTCTGCCTCTGCCCCTATGAATCTACTTTTTCCTTAGCTTCTCTTCAGCTTTCAGAGCCATCTGATAATAATCTTCCACTGTTTGGATGGTCACCAGACTCATCTCATCCTGAATCTCATATCTCAGGCCATTCATATATCTAGCCACTTTTTCATTATTGCTTTCACGATGACCTACCCTGATGTTCAACCTGTAAAATTCTTAAGTATATTCTTTCACTGTCATCAGCTTCTGTCTCAAGTTCTACATTATCCTGAATAGAGAAATTTGATAGTCCCTGGGAATGAATTTTTCTTTCATCTTTGCAATCATCCTGTCCCAGCTCTTGATTTTCTGCTTACCTTGGCAATGCCTATCAGCTTGTAGTTCATCCCACCAAAAGGCTTCATGTCCTTTTAATCTCATGACGACATGCCTAACCTTCTTGTCCTCTTTGATATATTCATAGTCAAAATAGGTGTCTAGATCCCTAATCCAGTCTAGAAGCTCTTCTACATCAAGATTTCCCTCATAAACTGGAATGTCCATCTTCACCTTTACACCCATTCTTGCAACAACTTTAAGTAAGAGTTCATTTGCTGCATCTTCTGCTATGACTTCTTCCTCTCCATGTCCAACATCATCTTCATTTTCGGACTCACTGATATCTCCTACATCAGCTGTGCGCCTTTGTCTTATCTCCATGTCCAAAATTCTAGCACATAAGTTATGCAGATCTCTTTCTACTTCTGGATTTTGCGCTTCTCTACAACTTCCTCTAAGCATCTCCCTTTCTTCCTCTGGATTGGGTGATTGTCTATCTCTTCTTCTCGGCGGCATGGTGAATTCTTCCTTTTCTCCGCTACAGAAAGAAAATAATCTTTCCTATGCTCTGATACCACTTGATGTGTATCAGAGTGCTCTTTATCCCTTTCTTCTCTTGCCTGAAATATACTGACAAGAATCAAGCTTTGATACCACTTGATGCATGCGCGCTCATAGGCACGTCCGCTCATAGGATATCCTCTTCTCAAATGGCCCGAAGAACTCTTAAACAACTCTTCTATTTCCCTATCGGGAAATCTACACCCACAATAAACTCTCCACGGGACCTCCTCTTTACAACCGAGAGATTGGACTAAATCTTGCGATCTCGCGAGTTCGTGAGTTGAAGCCTCCGACTCTTCCTTTCCTATATTGCGATACCCAAACTGATGATATGGGTATGGCTGCTTTCCTTGTCGGCACCTTCCACACATGTAACCATAGGCTAGGGCTTACATATCAACGCCTCTCGCAACTCGCACCTTCATGAGTTCGTGAGTCAAACTCTTGTGCCTTCCTATTGCAATCTCAAGAGACGCGAAAGGTCAACGCTGGATTGACTCCCCCCTTGGCACTTTTCTCTATTCGAAAACTTACAGGTTGAAGCATCGAGCCTTCACAGTCTTATCCCACGAATCCCCGAGATGCGAGAATTCAACAGAGTGTTGACTCCTTTCTCTAGGAAACGCGTGTCCACCCATCAACCATGCTAGTCTCACCTTATGGCTCTGCCACATGTCCAAACGAACCTCAGCTCTCGGTACTTTGTGATTTCTGATGTCCAAAGTGACCCATCTCAACCTCCGAACCCTGAGTGCACGATAGGTGATGGGGTTTCCGATCCAAAGGTCCTCCTATGACCCAGATCCAATGGCTCTCCTTTCTTCCTCGCTCCTCGTGTATTCATGACTTAGAGTACCCAAGGTTTGGGCTCTCACCCTATGAACTTCCAAGTCAGTGAGATCTCTTGATCTCTGTCACCTGTCCTCCCCAAATGGATGGCTCCTATTCTTCTCGCAACTCCTCTACTTCTCATGACTTCGCGCTTCGCGACCCTTGACACCAAGTTCTCAGCCCTTCTACTCACGAAATCCCGACATACGATGTGCCACATGTCCGCTTTTCGACTCCTTAAAGTGTATCATATGGATGTAAAAATGGATGTAAAATCATCTTTTCTGAATGGGGAACTTGAAGAAGAAGTCTACATTGAACAACCAAAAGGATTTCAGTTGTCAGAGAATGTCGATTACGTGTGTAAATTAAATAAGGCCTTGTATGGTATAAAACAGGCTCCTAGAGCATGGTAATCTAGACTGGATAAGTATCTACAACAGAAAAGGTTCAGAAAAGGAAGTGCAGACAACAACCTCTACATCAAGGTAAGTTAGGGTAATATTTTATTAATTGAATTTTATGTTGATGATATTATTTTTGGTAGTGATGATGAAAAGTTAAGACAGAAATTTGCAAAGGATATGTAGAATGAATTTGAAATGTCATTACTTGGAGAACTATCCTTCTTTATGGGAATCTAGATATGTCAAAGAAACCAAGGAATTTTTATTTCTCAAACCAATTATATCTGAGATATGCTAAAGAGGTTCAGAATGGGAGATTGCAAACCAATTATCACTCCCATGCAAACCAGTTGCAAGTAGAGCAAAGATGATGATTCAATTTATATATATCAGAGGAAATACAGGTCAATGAATAACAACCTACTATATGTGACAACATCCAGACCATATGGAATGTAGGCAATTGGAAATGTGGCATGATTTCAAGTAGAACCAAAGGAATTAGATGTATTAGCAGTGAAGAGGATTTTTAGATATCTCAAAGGAACTTAAGAGTTTGGATTATGGTATCCAAAAGGAAAGGAAATATCGCTTATTACCTACATAGATGCATATTGGGCAGGTTGTATTGATGAGCGACGAAGCACTAGTGGAGAAACGTTCTACTTGGGTGAGTGTTTAGTATAATGTCTAAGAAAGAAACAATCATCATTACCTTTATCTATAGTCGAGGCAACATATATTGCAACAACATCATATTGTACACAGGTTCTTTGGATGAAACAAACTCTGACAGATTTATAGGTTGAGTATGATGAGCCCATTCCAATATATTGTGATAATACAAGATCCAATAGTATATAAAAGAACCCGATGATGCACTCCAAGACAAAGCACATTCCAATCAAGTATCACTTTCTATGGGAGCAAATTGCAGAAAAGAACATCAGAGTTGAGTATGTGGGCACAAAAGAACAAGTGTCAGACATGTTTAGAAAACCACTTCCATTGGAATCCTTTGAGTATCTTCACRAGAGTCTCAGAGTTATTTCTACTCCAAAATTAATTATTTTGAATGCTTATCTTATATGTATTAGATGTACATGAGGAAGCACCATAAAGAGGACATTTTATTCAGGGGGAGCAGCCCCAGATGGAAATATACCTTTTCAATTGATGACAGAGGGGGAGATATTCATCAGATGCATAGGATAGATGCATGGTTCTAGGGGGATCAACGGTCATAGAGATGCAGAGGAAAGAGGCATGTTTCGAGGGGGAGAATGAGTGATATGACTTCAATGTTGCATGGCATAATTTCATTTTTTCATTAGAGTGTTGCCATCAATGCTAAAGGGGGATTTTTTGATTAAGGTTCGTTGTCTTTGTTTTCAACCCTTGAATATAGATCGATAGAACAAAGGATGAAATCCAAAGTGGTCCCCTTATGGTGAAATCCCTCATGGGAAGATGCTTTGCGGATTGAGTTATCCTAAAAGTATGGTTAGAAAACCCATGATTATTTTTGTAATAATGAGATGAAGGTCAATGAATTTTTCAGTGAAACCATCCTATATGGATATTTCTTTTCATGATATTTCTGTTGGTATGTGGAACGTCACATAAATCCTCATGGTTAGAGAGTTATGGTCATAAGAAGTTGGAGAACCCATGTTTGGGTAATGGACCCAAGTTTGTTTGATGGATAATGGTATGAGTTTCGATATAATTGTAGGTAATACTATTCTAGATGGATATTAAATTTCATTCCATATCTGGTGGTATGTGGAATGTCACATAACTCCTCACAGTTTGAGAGTTATGGCCTTATGAAGTTGGAGGACCGTCATATGTCATCTAGAAGCCCCAAAAGGTCAAAGTAATCGAAGTGGTTTAAAAGATTTTAGAAGATAAATAATAAACTGAAGTTATGAGTGTACTATAATTCAGAGTGAATTCAAAATAAATTATTTAAATAATAAATTTAATGGATAAATTAGAAGTGGGTTAACCCTAAAATAAGGAAAGTGGGCAAAGTGACCTAGAAGATGTTTTTAAGGAAGCTACTTGGAGAGTATAAATAAGAGGCAAAGCTATCTCATTTTAGATCACACATGAGAATATTGAATATCTATAGGTTTTTGAGGTAACCAAAGGATATCTAAGCCAAATTTGTGAGGGAAGGTGAAGAAAAGAAGGCCGAAATTCAAGGAAGGATAAATTCTTTTGATGATGCTTTCTAAGGTGTGTTATTCATAGGTCATCTTAGCATTTTCGCAATAAAGTTTTTTCTGGAATGATTCAGACCGTGAAATTGATATTCCACTGAGGGAACATATCCAAGTATATCTGGTAAACAATTCATCTTATGGGTCGTTGTATTTTTTGAGTTACACTTCGTGGAAAATAGGGTTTGTCGCTAGTCTTGAAACTAGTCTAAGACAGGTGTTTCAGGTAAAAGTGTCATAGATTATTCATAACAAATCTAAATTCAGTAAGACAAAATGTGTTGGTTATTTTAAATTCTATAGTATTCTTTGTAACATTTTCATATCAATTCAACAAATATTCTGTGCATGGAAAGCTCTACAAGGTCGCTCTCTAGAATAAGCCAGAATTCAAAAAGGTATGCCATTTTTTGTATAAATTATTTTATGAGAGGTTTCAAGTAGTGAAACCTAAGGGAATTGCATGAAACACATTGAATAACATTGTGTATTAGTTTCATATATTTATTCATTACAGGTACAAAGTTATGATTACTTCTAGTTAGGGTTGTTGACTAATCCAAAACTCGTCATGTGAGACTAAAGAAAAGTTTGATAAAAATGCTAGTCTCTTTTTGTTAAAGTTAAGGAAGGTTTGTAGGTATGTGATCATATACACCAGGTCTATTATAGATTTACAAATCATATTTGGATGATGAAATTTATGAGGGATTTTGGTTAAG
>ML840422.1:22525-33295 GCA_009831015.1 Picea engelmannii | reverse complement strand
TCCTAAAAGTTTTGAAATTTTTGTTAAAGGGAGATGAGATCGTTTTCGCAATCTTTTTCTGATTCTCAAGGTCGCTTGATGGTGCGAGAGAAGAGCATACTCAAGATTGTTACTTGCAACTTCTAGTCCTGAATGTGAGTTTAGATGTGATTTGATGTTCCACTTAGATTATAAATCAAAGCAAGCCATCCACGTGGCGAAAAGAAAATAAGGGAAAAATGATTTTTATCCACCTAAGTGCCTATGTTTGTTTGACTATCCCCTTTATAAGTTGAGGGGTTTAAGTGGTGCAGTATTTAGAGCATGCATGACATCATTCTTGAGAAGGAAACTAAATTTCCCCACATCCAAAACCTTACAATGAAAAATTTGGTTCTAATGCGTGGCTGTTAGTATGAACAGAGGCGCGTGCGCGCAGAAAGTATTAAACACCAGAGCGCATGCGTGCGTCTGTGTGGTGGAAAACCCGCGTGCTTGTGATAAATTACTGAGAAAGAAATCCCAAACGAATTTCTCTTGATTCTCCTGTGAATTGACTGTCCAGTAGGTCGGTGGAGGCCTACAGGTTAATAAAAACAAAAAGGAAAGCGAATTAAACCCAATTGAGGGAGGATTCAATACCAAAAAGTCCCCAGCGGAGTTGCCAATCTGTTCGCGTTCGGATGGTCACCAGGTGAGAAAATTGGGAATGTTTTCATACCCTGTTGGGTCCGGCAGGGTAGAACAGGATGCTGTGGAGCAAAAGGGTTAACAGAAACAAAAGCAACAAAACAAACTACGATCTATCATGAACTGAAAGCAAATAAAACTACGAAAATAAACGAAAAACATCAGACATAAGACACAGGTGTCCTCAATGGTTTCAGGAAGGTGTTTTATTGAAACTAGAGCACACACTGAAGAAAGAGACCAGGGTTTCTTTCTCTCTCCAGTGGAAGGCTCTTCAGGGCCCTCAACACAATGCTTTCCTTACAAGCGAAATGAACAGAACTGAGTGGTGAAAGAACTCTGAGTTACACAGCTGATGAGTTGTTTGTCAAAGGCTGAGATCTGAATCATCTGGACAGCGTAACGATGCTTCAAATTCCCTGTTAAAACAGTGAGTCCTCACAGCCTTTTATACCAGTTTCAAGGGCGGTCTTGTAACCTTCTCCGGGTGTGAATAGGGGTGCATTAGGGTTCATTTAGGTCATTTAATCCGTCGTTTTTGCAGAGCCGACTCTGATTTGAGGGTCAAATCACCTTGGGGGCCGGTCTGTAGGCGGTCGAGAGGCTGACCTATGCAATTAATGCATCGTATTAGCAGATGCACGGATTTTTGTGTGGACAGTCGTGCGTCGGGCATGCATGTGCGCATAACACGTTTTTGTCCTACGCATGTGCGCGCGCATCAAGCTGATGTAAAGCGCCCTTCAATTTTTGGTTACTTTGTATAGTTTTTTTCCCTTCTAGAGTGCTGTGAAATTAATTCAGTGCCATGAGTGACTTCATTGCTATTTTGATGATGTGGAGTTCTTATCGCCATGTGCAGACGAAATTTCAGTGATAACAAGTGGAAAGGATTGTATTAGTGGAAAGAAAAAACCAAAGAGAAAGGGAGATATATGGGTCCCCTCTTCCTCCAAGGGAGGGCTCTTGGACCCCCAAAGATTGAGTTCTTCTTAAAAGTAACAAACTAGAATGAAATGGTGAAGAAAATCCAAAGCACATTCACTCAAGAGGAAATATGAATGGCTAAATGAAATGGTGCTTGCATGCTCTTGACAAGGAAAGAGGATCCTCGATGAGAATATAGGAAGCATAACAATACACATGAATTCCATGAAAATATAGTACACCCATGGCCTCCTTTTATAGCATAGCTTTGAGGCATTATGCAACCAGTTCTTAGTGTGAAAAAGGGGCCCTTTAGGGAACCCTTAGGTCTTTGACCAGCCCTCCAGTCGGATTCAACTGAGATTTGGGTGTCAAATCGACTTGGAAGCTGAACCAGAAGTGGGTGGAACACCCACCAATATCATAAATGTGTTGTTCTAAGGGGTGTGCAGTTTTTTGCATCCACAGTCACGTATCATGCGTATGTGTGCCTTTCTTGTGTTTCTGGATGGCACATGCATGCGCGCGCCCTATGTAGTCTTAGCGCATGCTGATTTTATTAATGGTTGCATAGTTTTGGACATTTTGAAAATGCATTTTTGGTCCATTAGTGAACTAATGGGTGTTTTGAAGATGCTAGATTCCTATAACCATTTGCAGACGAAATTCTGGTGATAACAGATGCTCCATGATGTGCTTGGTTAGGAGCATATGTATAGCCAAAATACCTCAATTTTTCTTCTATTGAGAGTACCTTTGTATGAAAGAGTGTTGAGGGGAGTATCAAGAGAGACCCATTGGAAGGAGAGGGGAAACTGTAAGACCCAAACCTTTCCTAAGGGGTGAAAAAAAATGTGTACAAACAAGGTGGGCATGCCCCATGCTCGTGCTATGTAACTCAAAGAATGTGTAAGATAGTAACTAAAGTTGTGTGTTGATGTAGATCACTGCAGCACCCTCCAGGGCAGTTTGATAATAACAAAGGACAATTATAATGGTGAAAAAAATCTAAAAAAAGGTAAGGACACCTATGGGAAGTGTCGATAATGTGCAGACATTGATATTCTATCAAATTTCATAAATCTTCGGCATATATACAAACAACTGCAATAGTCACAAAGTAAGACCCACCACCACATGATAAAGTGTTGAAGTCGAATGTCATGGGGGTCAATCACAACAGAGAGTAATGATGGTTCTCTCTATGTTGTCTGAGATTCCTCATTGTAAAAGTAATGCGAATCAATATACTGTCACCCTTTTGGAAACTATGTTGATGTCGAAAAAAAGGGAGACATGACTCCAAGAAGAGAAGTGCTTCATGAAATCCTCTAGATGAGATCAAGAACTATTGAGGAACATGGACAAAGTCAAGAAGTAGTGAGAATAAAGACTGCCCTTGGTTGGGGATATATGTGAAGTATGGGTGGCAACAACCGTGAAACTGAATCTAGTGTCAAGGGCACGACTAGACATGGGCTAAATTGTGCCAGAGGTGTGACAAAGTAGACAAACTCAAAGATCAAAGGTATAAGGACTGTGGGATACTCGAGGTTTATGAATGGTGTCATCAGAAGGAGAACGTAATGAATTCCTCAACCAAGGGTGACATGGGTTGTGTTTGCCAGAAAAGGAAGGTCGCCAAGGGTGATGAAAAAACATCTATGTAAAGGATGGAAACAAAGACTTTTTAAAACTACCAAATAAATAAAGAATCATTGGGAATGATTGTAAAAATATAGAAAAGGGTGCCCCATTGCAATATGGCTTGGCTTGTGGGGGTGCAAGTGGAGTGGAAAATAGGTGGAGGGTCGGGGCCCCATAGGTGGGTTTTTGTATTAGGGAAAATGAGTGGAGGACAATCTGTAGATGGGCAAACTGATTGTGGATGAAATGGATGGTTAATGATACTGCGAAGGTGTAGTCAAAATAGAATCATGATGAGATAACCTGGGAGTCCATTGGTTAAGCTAGAAAAATGAGGAGAAGGAGTATGTGGTTGATTCTCGAAAATGCAAAATACTATTGGGACTCCCAGCCCTAAAGGGTGAAAACAACATGATTTTCAAGTGTCAAGGGGGACTATAAATGGGACAACTCATGTGAGGGAGAGTGCTACCGGGTGGCAGTACCAAAATGCAGCAAAGGTGAGAGTACTGCAGAGACGGATATAGGGACCCTAAAGGAAAATGATGGAGGGTGTGACTGGAGATGCAATTGAGATTCATAGGGAATAATTACATGCCAGTGTTGATCATATACCTGAAGGGGCTGCGTTGGTGTGTGATGACCAAGTACCTGCACACATGAAAACCAAAATACCCGATGTGAACAATATCTGAAAATAAAGAACATATAATAGTTATTTGGTAATTTTGAACATGAGCACGTGTACTTGAGTGTAATATGAGAAAATGCCCCCCGGGCGATGATGATGGATAATGTTCTGGCGAATGAAATGGTGTAGGTGGTGGGATAATGATCCCTTGGATGAAGACAGAATGAAAAATGGTTTCCCAGAGCTCCCAGAATGGAGCCTGGAAGTTTGACAAAACGGACTATATATAGCTGTAGGGCCCACAATGCCACCTCATTTGTACCTATGGCCAGAGTGATTGGACGAGAGTTTTGAGGAGATATTTGGAGATTCTGGGATATTGAATCGGTCGATTCAAATTCTGTGAGTGTCAGGTTAGTGGTCGGATCCTCCTGCATAGTAATTAGGATTTTATTTTTTTGCAAGGGTTGTACGGATGACCGTACAGGGAATTTTGTGAGTGTTGACCCCCTAGTGTGTAGGTGATCGGAAAATTCCAACTCATGAGTGCATGAATGTATCTTGGACAACCGCACATGGGTGCACTCAAGTGAGGAAAAAAGGTGTGCATTGTGTGAGTGCCTGTTCGAATCACTGTTGCGCATGCATGTGCGGCTATGTTCCTCACGATAGCACATATGTGTGCAACTTTGTAGCTAACAGTCATGCCACAAGGCGCATATGTGTGTGTGATAGGGGTGCATGTGTGCACTCTTGTAGGATAAACAGGCATGCATATGTGCACACCTATGGGAAAAATAGTCGCACATTTGAGGCAAAGCTGAAGGGTGAACACAACTTATCTTTTTGGGGATTTTGATGTTTTTATGGGGTGTGATAGCTGAACTAGTACTATATATATGGATGTAGGTGATCATTTTGACGATGTCGGTGCATTAGAGAGAGAGGGATTGGTCATGCCTGCAGGAGGCAGTGAGGGATGAGGAGCCGATAGTTCGAGATACCTTGGAAACTTGTGGGTTGTTGAAGTTTTTTGAGTGTTCCTTACTGAGGGAACATGAGTATTTATTGGAGTTCCTAATTTTGATGTGGAGACTGGATCGACATTGCTTCATTATGTGGGGTGAGGAATTGGCCTTCACTGCAGTGGAGGATATATATTTTCTGACTGGGATCCCTTTTTGGGGAACTCCTTTACCGGCGGAGCCCGTGTTACTCGAGGATGGGTTGTTGGCTACCTTAGCCTGGAGATATTGTTCAAGGGAGAACTACATGTCAGATTTTTTGGTTAGCATTGGGGTGATGGATACCCTTGTACATTGTTGCATGGAAATGATGGTTGTGAGAGTCTATGGGTGTCTTGTGACTCAGTGGATCAGTGGGGGTCAGTTGAGGGTTATGCAGAGGGCGTTGGTAGGTGAGAATTTTTCCTGGGGCGTGATGTTGCATGCCAATATGGTAGGGTAGCTTGATAGGTGTCGTGCCACTAACTCAAGGGATTTTTCCTTTGGGTCCATCTTGGTGGTGTGGTTTTTGGAGAGGGTGTCGATGTTGTTCCCTATAGTGCTTTTGTTCGCACCTAGAGTGCACGAGCCATGATTGAGGCAGTGGGAGACTATTTTGGTTCGACATGGTGGTGGAGAGGGGGGAAATTACTTTACGGTTGATGCTACATGGGTGTGGTATCAGATGCCACAGATCATACTTCAATATCCATATTTTGGGGTGGATTTCTGGGAGGACCCGGATATGGTGTTACCCCCTGGGGAGGTGTTTGACCATAGAGGTATGATGTTAGTTTTTTTATGTTTTTCTATTTAGATAATATAGCATGTATTTTATGTATGGATGGATGTTGATGCTATCATGTGTTTGTTGTGTGTGCATATGTGGGACCTCACGGGTGCAAGGTTGAGTTGGTTAGAGTGTCGACTTGTCAGGGGCCGGTGAGACCTCCGCGGGGAGAGCCACAGGTAGGAGGGAGGCGACGATGGGAGGATTCTAGGGTGAGGCCTGTTGATGATGAGAGAGTGGCCAGGCTATGATGCTATGATGATCCAGGCATGGGGCCATCACATGCTCCTCTGGTGGGGGGTGGGGGTCGGGGGAGAGTTTGAGGATTTTCACCACTGACTAGAGGCATTACTATAGGGAGTGTCTAAGGGCATGTGGACATGCATCCAGGATGAGGGAGTTCTGGAGAAATGTGTGGCCCTACCGGTAGAGTTGTGAATGTTGATCCGTAGAGAAACTGTAGCAAGGGAAGAAATGACTGGGAGGCTTCCCCCAGGGCCCGAGGAATGACCAGCTGGTGGGGTGCATCCTCCTAAGAGAGGACCATGTGGTGGTGCTCTAGAGGCACCATGAGGGCCTCTATGTATTTATTTTTGTATTTATATAGGCTGCTGAGCCCATTTTGTATATGGTGAGGTGGCACCATTTTTGTATCTATAGGGGTGAGGTGGTTCACCTACCTATGGATGTTTGTACTTGATGTACTATTTTTTGTAAACATTGATGGCACATTGACCGATATATATATATATGGATATACATTTTGGGATCTTTTTCATGTTCAGATGTGTTGATGGTTTTTATTTCTTTTGATGATGTCTAATATATATGTTGTGACAGACTTTGTATGTATGTGTGATGGGATCTTAATGTGATAAATGTCAATCTAACACTAGGTTAGCCATATTATCTTCTATTTGATTAAATTGTCTTGGAATATGTGTAAATGAAATTGAATCAAATTGTTGAGATAAAATTCTAACTTGCAAGTATTTACGAAAGAGGCAAGGATCGCGGACACGATACACATTGTTGAGCTGGAGGACAATGAGTTGGGAATCTAGTAAGACGATTAGATAAAAAAAATGTGGAAATTATTGAATTTTGTGAGGAGGCCAATTATGGATGTCTATTTGGTTTGGTTGTTGGTAGTTGAGCCCCCACATATGCCACTAGAGTGGAGAAGTTCATGCGAGGGGGTAAAGAGGGCCCAAGTGGCCGAGGAGAGATTCTATGTCCAATGGATAGCTCTGTCGACATAAACGATGTGTTAGGCCGATGGGGGAGGCATCTTTCAATAACAAAAATGGTATATTAGACCTAAGGCATGGAAAATAAGACTAAAAACTCTACAAAAAAACGTACAAAAAGAACAAGCCTAGTGTAGAATGGCTACGCTTAGGCATAAAATTTCTTTAAGTACAACCCATTGATGTGTTCTTTGAGAGGGTGAACTTTCGAGGAGGCCAGGATGTATGCATTGTTATAACCAATTTTGGTAATGGTGTGTTTCCTTATAAGTTTCCCTTCGTTGGCGAAAGGGGAGGAAAAAAAGGGTGAAAAAAACCCACTTGTGCTAAGTTTTGAGTGGGCACATTTTTTCTAAAGAGCGCTCAGATCTGGGCAGCTAGAATTTGCATGCTCATATCTATAGCCAGATCCCATTTTGGACCCCCCCCCTTTAACGAGGTGGGGGGGGGGGGGTCCAGAATTAGCACTAAAGGGTGCTCAGATCTGGGTGACCGTAATTTGCGCACCTAGATCTAGGGAACAGATCCCATTTCAGACCCCCCCACCATTATGCCTTTAATGAGGGGGCGGGGTCTATAATTATCACTAAAGGGCTCTCAGTTCTGGGTGGCTAGAATTCACATGCCCAGATCTACGACACAGATCCCATTTCATACCCCCCCTACCTTTCTTCCTTTAATGGGGCTTTCAAATGGGACCCCTCCTATCGTGTCGACCTCCTATTGGTTTTCGGACCCCTCCCCCTAAACCACTTACCACCTTTAATTTCCATTTCCATCTTCCTACCCCTCACCTCTTTCCGTGTGTCTCCCACTCCCAGTCACCTCTTCCCTAACCAACCATCTTCACTCTCCCTTCGCCATCAAATCCTCCTTCCTCACCAAGTCACCACCATACACCTATCCTCTACCTTTCCAGGTGTCATGCCCTCTTTTATTTCATCCCTCACTATCTTGACACCTGTACCCCCATGTGTTTGTCACCTGTTATCTCCACCTCACCGTCCACAGGCCTTACCACTCATCCACCTAATCGCTTTCCCTCCACCGTTCCTATTCACATGGCCTCCCCTGCCCTCACTCCCATGCCTTTCATGCTAAAGTGCCACTTCATGTGTCCCCCCCCCATTAAACCATTTTGTTTCATGCACCCTATGTTATCCTCATCCACGTCAGCAGACAGGGTTTCCCCGTAGCTTCCCAGCAAAGAAGAAATAACCAAAGGGAGACCTCCACGTATTGCAGGAGCATACTTGACCATAGTCTTTCCAAATCCTGAGGATCAGTTAATGCAATTGTAGAAGGTGGGTGAGACATTGTCTCCTCCCTTAAATGGAAGGCTAGGAAAAGACAAGCACAGAGGCAGACTGTGAGTCCTTTCTAACAAAGATCGTGTCTGACAGATGATTGCATGGGAAGTCTTCCCAACGTCTGCATGCGTAGACTGACAAGGAAGCTCCTAAACATCAAGAATTGATTTCATGACATGATCATGTCTCATACATCCGAGCCAGTCTAAGTATATGTAGGCATTTTTTCCATTTTTGTTGGTATTGTTGGTAGAGCTAAGCTCCTTGTTGTATAGTTTTAATGAAGCACTGGTTTTCCAGGGCTATGTATCTATATGTGAAATTTCTTGCCTAATGTCAGACATCTTCTTATTCCATCTAGTTTCCATCTAATTATGAAAGAGTTTATGATTGACTGAGTCACATGAAGCATTGTGACAGTGTTATATAAATGTTTTATGGTAACGCTGTCATGATTTCTTTCAATGTTCTTATGTTTAAATTCTTCCTCTTCGAGCTGTTGGAAGCTTGATGCTCACATCATACCTTTTCACTTTCTCACAGATTTCTTCCTCCTGCTCACCTTTAGTACAACCTACTGACTGAAGTTAGATTAAGACCTCACTTGCCCATGCATAGACTTAGAACAAAATTCTAAGTTAAAATGATATTGTATTGAGTTTACTTCTAGTTGATCACCCTTTTTATAAACCAATCGTGACATAAAAATAATGGGTATCAGGCTTACTCCTGCTACAATCTAGGAGTGAATCCTGACACCAACATTTATGGTGTCGTTGCCAGGAACGAAGTTGAATATTTTCCCTGGAATTGAACAACATTGAGCCTCTAATTCTGAAGGTGCATTAGGTATCAGAACCCTTCAATATTTCTACTGTGCACCTGGTGACTCCATTGTGACGACTCCACTAAGATGAACCTTCTATTTCATTCGTGGCTTCCAAACATAGACACACAAGTTCTACCCTACAACTTCCCTTGGCAACACCTGAAGCAGATCTAGAGAAGATTATAGAAAGGGAAAATCCCATAGAGAAGGAGCTTCTGCTGTTGAACCAAGTATTTCTGACAATTTTCCATCTCCTTCTCTGGAAACTCCATTTTCTGCTTCTCATTTCCCTGTCATACCTTTTTTTGTAGTTTCTACAACTCTAAATTTCAGGAGTGTTCCTATTGAGTTTTCCCCTCCCGCTCTGGGATTGGAGGGATAAATACTTTTCACTCCTATTTCCCCTCAAATTGTACCTTGGTATAGACCCAGGAACTTAGGATATTTTCTTACCCTAGGTTTTAACACCCCTCCTCCTATTACCATTTCTACTACTGTACCCATACCAAGCTTTTCTCCCTCAATCCATACAGTTTCCCTTGTTCGAACACCTTCTCCTCCTAGTTCTCTTCCACCTAATACCCCTATGGCAGGAGAAAATCACCCCATGACCAGGATGGAGGCCATTATAGTTGCTAGGTATGATCCCTTTGTGTTACCTCAACCTCTAAATTCCCTTCCATAAGATGTCTACCTCAAGCAGTTGCCCAAGTTTACAGGTGAAGGGGACATAATTGTAGAAGAACACCTTGCGGCCTTTTATAGTTTCACAGATCAACATGTCATCATGCATGCAGACGTATGGATGAGGATTTTTGTTCATAGAATTGAAGGTGAGGCTAGTAAGTGGTTTAGGGCCCTGCCTCCTGGATCCATCGATGGGATAGAGGCTTTGGATAATGCCTTCTTGAGACAGTGGGGAGATAAGAAAGACTTGATGTATTACATGACAGAGTTCAGGTCTTTGAAGAGAAAGGAAGGATTGTCTATCTCTAAATTCTCCAAGAAATTCAATAAAATGTACAATTATATCCTTGCTAAGATAAAGTCCTCAGAAGCCTCAAACAAAATTACTTATGCCAGTGCTTTTGACCCTAATTTATGCCTTTTGTTGAGGGAAATATGAGCCACTTCCCTGGCTCACATGAAGGACTCAGATGTGGAAGTTGTGTCAAATATATTGGTTGTTGATCGACTCAGAAATAAAGATGATAGAGACATACCCAAAAAGAGATCTGAAGCCTCCACATCCGATTCTTCTACAACTTACCCTCAAGTGGATGAATTGAAAAATATGGTAATGACTTTGTCTGTAGAGATGGAGAAAATGAAAGTGGAGGGAAAACAAACTTACAAAAATCCTCAGAACGTTGATAACAGAGGAAATTTTAGGAGGCCAAACAACAATGTTCCACAGATTATGGCAAGGGAACAAAAAAGAAGAGATAGGGATGATCAGAGGATTCAAACCCCTCTCCAAAATAACCTAGTTGATGATGAGGGATGATCTAAAAATGAAGAAGACTTGTATTCTTGAAATTATTTGCAAGATTTAATTTATGTGTTAAAATGCAAATGGATCAACTTTGAAACACAAATTTTATATAAATTACTCATTCAAGATGCATATAAACAACAACAATAAACAGTGAACAAAGAACACATAACACAACAAATGATAAAGGAGTTCACCCCTCTCTTGGGCTACATCTC
>ML840421.1:20538-32794 GCA_009831015.1 Picea engelmannii | reverse complement strand
GTTATTTGTTTATTTTTTGGTATTTTTTTTTCTTTTTATTATAGTTATATATAATATAATATATATATTATAATATATATAATTTATAAATTATATATTATAATTTTTATAATTTATAATTTATAATATATAATATATAAATTATATATATTATATATAATATTATATTACATAATATTGTCTCGAGTCTTAGAGACAAAAACATCTCTAATCATGTTAATGCCTCTTAGGGTTGAGAACTAGGTTGTCTCGATGAAGGATTTTCCTTCATGCAAAGTTTTTTCACTCTCAATTTCCCCATATTACCTAATTTGAAATTCTAAAGAACATGTATCATATACTATATTATAAAATATAAAAACATATAAAGATCATATAAAAGATATAAACACATACCTCTTCTTTTAAACAATTAAATATCATTCATATTCTTCTTCATCCAACTCAACATCTATATCAGGATCTGGTTCAAAATCGATATTGGTGAAAGACTCATTCCTATCAACATCATCATCAATTCCATTTTCGCTAATATAGTTATCGATATCATCAATGAGATCGTCGTCTCCTACATTTGGATGATCAACTTCTTCAAATTTTTCATCTGACACATCGACTACATGAGCCACCTGCTCCTGATCTGCATAATCATGATCTTCTTCTTCGTTATTATCTTCATCCTCGGCTACATTATTATACTTTACTGGTCTTTCTCTTGGATCATATCTAACAACGTATGACCAACCTTCTTTACCAGGTACCTCTGAGTAAAATACTTGCTCACATTGACTTGGAAGAACATAAGGCTATGTACCTAGTTCAAATGCCCTTGTATTAACCATGGTAAATCCATTATCATGCTCAATAACAGTTCTTTCAGGATCACGTTCATGCATCTGTAGCCTGTACCATTTAACCTCAAACAAAACTATTTTAAAGGAATTAAAATCACACTCAATTATATCCTCCAAATGTCCATAGTACCTATTCTTAGTTTCTTCCGAATTTCTGTCACTTCTAGAGGAAATTTTGGTGACCTTAAACACTGTAGTTATCCCACAATCTGAGGTTTTCATCTTATCATCCAACATTTTGATACAAAATTTACGACCATTACACCACATAGCCTTGTGATGTTTCAAATGCAACATGGACAAAAAGTAAAAAATACATTGCCAATTAATAAACCTCATATAGGACTTAGTAAATATATATTTCAAAAATTAAACAAACCAAATACATTGAAAAATTGGGAAAAAACTCGGAAAATGTGGGTAAAAAATTTAACTTGTCTGTTTATCTTTTAAACCAAAGGCTAAATCAAATTCCCTTGATGTAAGATCAAGAAATTGATCTCGATGATGATGCACTATTTTAATCATCTTACTCACCCCTTCCCATGATAACCTACCGAAGTATTCTTCAGTATATTCTATCCAATGCTCCATCCAATCAAGGTTGTTTGCAATGTATAAATGCAAAGCATCCCACTCTCGAGAAACTATATGATAACATAACAATTTAATATCATTAATTAGCTATTGTTAATAAAGGAATAATTTAATAAATGTGTAATATATTAAATCTACGTCAACATCTAATAATTACCTTTCACAATCTTTGTTTTACCTTTCCCCAATAAGACCTCCCCTTCAAATTTGTTGATGGATTCGAGATGCCAAATGCGAGGCACATTCATATTTTCTACTAATTTAGGTAGATATTAACTAATATACACCATGCATTGATCTACCATATATCCCTCAACCATAGAACCCTCCGTACGTGCTCTTTGTCTAACAAAAGCCTTCAGTGACTTCAACTGCCTCTCCACCATCCACATCAACCTTGTGTGTGCTGGTCCACATAATTCAATCTCCTAAACTTGGTGTATGAGGTAGTGTTCTTGTGCATTGAAAAATGTTGGAGGTATATACTGTTGCATTTGACACATTAGTCGGGGAATTTCTCTCTTCCAATACCTTATATATTCTTTATGGATTTCTTTTGATGATAACCACCTACAAATGTCGATGCAATAAAATAATATCAAGGCATACATAAATTTGCAAATAAAACATAATATGTCAATAAGTTCCGCTACAAATCACATCAGAATTACATTTTCCTTGTAAAACAATACTTACCTCATGTATTTGCCAAGTACATAAATAATTTGTTTTATGTTGTTGTCAAAGTCGCCTGAGAGATATAAAGGTACAAAATACTGTAACAAAAAACAAATAATTATTATTTGTTTCCAAAAAATGCGTACCAATAAGGAAATATATTATTACCGACTAATTACCTTAATGAATGTATGTCAGTCATGTGTTTTAACCCCACCAAAATCACATTTTTTCGTTAAGATATTTTGTATGTTCGACAAAAACCCCGTTGGAAACCTAATTTTTCAAATGACCTCTTTTACAATATTGCTTTGTTGCTCCATCAATAACCAAGGAAGACTAGTATTCTGTTCATAAACATCGCCATTAGAATTAATAATAACACTGTGCAATGCGTGATTAGCTTCCTGGATGTCACAACAAATCTTTCTAATTCTTTCTTTGTCAGTCCTTCCATCTAATATTCACCATAACAATTCTGTTATGTTCTTCCCGATATGCATTGTATCAAATAGATGAACTATTTGTAGGTGCTCGTAGTATGACAATCTACTGAATTTCATAGGGTAACTTTTCATTCCTTGTGGAAGCCCATTTGTGCCTTAACGACATTCATGAAACATCAACAAATTGAAATTAACACTAATTAATGGGACAAAATGAAATTAATACTAATGAAATTAACCAAAGATTTATGTGATATGTCATGCATAAATAATTTGCGTACCTTGATGATTTCTAATATATTCCAAATTCCATAGGTGAGGTGTCATTCTTCGTGGGTTTTTTCCATTTTCTTCTTTACCATTAAATTTTTCTTTGTTTGTAGTTCGATAACTATGGTTCTTAGACAGAAAGTGCCTATACTCATCAAACACTTCCTTTCTTAAACTCCTTGAACGACGAGATTTAATCCTCGAACCACAAACTGGGCATGCAAATTTACCCTTTGTTTGAAGACCTACAAGATATATGAATTAATGTAGTGTCAAATTAGAGTTACAATTTAAAATAATGCATGATATTTTCAATAAATATATATAATATTAAATCACAATATAAAGTAACAATATACCACAAAAATGTGTTAACCCAGGAGCATCATGAATTGTCCATGATAGTATTCTATGGAATTGAAATTGATTTTGCCCTATTGGTCTAAAGACGTCATACATAGTGACGCCAACCCATAACTTCAACAACTCATCAATAAGAGGCTCAATATATACGTTCATATCTTTAACCTGGTACCTACCTAATTGGTTCAACATACTGCATGATTAATTATACTTATCTAGATGTAGTTATATATAAAAGAAATAATTACCATGCACAAAACAAAGAAATGAAATATTTTGTCATACTTTAAAGAAAATAAAAGATAATTAAATACCTAGAACAATCATTGCCAACATTGTGTGCTCTCTCTTGATCGACATCCAAGGAGTAAGGTTATTGTTTATAACAAAAACAGGCCACACTGAGTACATAGAATGAAGCTCTCCAAATGGATTGACACCATCAACTGCCAACGAAAGTCTAACATTACGAGGTTCTTCTTTAAAAATTGGCCACTTTTCTTCGATGTACTTCAATGCAAAACCATCTGCAGGAATTTGAAGAACATCGTCTCGACTTCTGTTCTTTGCATGGAAATCCATAAACTGTGCTATACTTTGGCACCTGAACAACCGTTGGAAACATGTAATTATCAGAATATAGCAAAGAACTTTGCGAGGCACCTTCTTTGATGCTTTATCAGTTCAATATCTACTTATTTGACATTGTGGGCATTCATTTTCTAATGCATATTGTCCATAATATATGATATGATCATTAGAACATGCATCAATAGCCTAATAGTCCATTCCAATTTCTTTCATAATCACGGATATTTCACGATATGTGCGTGGAAAAATATTTGAAGTCGGTAATAGAACTTCACCTAAAAATCTACAAAATTCTAAACAATAAGTCAATGTAAACAATATTAATCATCAATATCACATCCAATATACTAATTTACAAATTATAAAACAATAGCAATATACGAAAAAATTGAACCTTTTAAGTATTTGTGAACATGAAGGCATAAATAATTAACAAATTAAATACCTTAGTATCTGTGTGAGGCATGTGTTTGATAAACCATTCAAAACCTTTACGTTCACCAACAAAAATATAGCAGATAAAAGATTTGTTGTTGAGCCTTCATAAAGAGGTTGACATGACTTCTCGAGTAGAGGATCAACATCATGACCATCATCCTGGTTGTCCTCATCCATTGGAGCAAATGTGTCTTGGATCAATCTATGTACCTCATCTTCTTGATTTGAATCACTAACATTATCTACATCCATATAATCATTAATAACTTGATCAACAACTTCAATATTCTGATCTCAAAGTTCATCACCCTGTAAATGAGTATTTCTGCTAGTACTTGGAAAATAACTCTCTGGAGGTCGACATTTTGGGGGCATCGTCTATATATTTAAAAACAATGTATAAAAGTTAGTGTGTATAGAAAATATAAAAATCACGATAAGAAACATTACTAAAATTCATGACATGTTGATTATTACAGAGAATACATTAAATATTGAATCCTCTTACCAAGGGACGATATTCATAACCCCCTTAGGCGTGCCCCTTCTCCCTACAATGTATTTCAGTTGTTGTTATTAAAAGTATTTTTCTTTGCAAGCCTTTGCAATCATAACAAGGGATATAACATTTTCCATCACCCCTCGCCTCTAATGTCGCTCTTAACCGAGCAAGCTTCCTGTCATTTTTGTTCATAGTGACAAATCCTTGTCCTGACAAGTAATTGTCTTACCTACACCATACCAAACATTAAGTTGTCAAATTTTTATATTTTAGCTACTTCTTTCGATTATGATATGTTTATTTACAGTGACCTACAATCCTCACAATTATTTCTTCTAAGACATTTTGACCTATTTTTTTCTTCTTATTATCGATTAACTATTAAGATCGATATGCTTCAATTTGTACTATAGATCATTAGTGTGTACTGAATCACCATGGAAAATAATTACACACCATTTAATGAAAGTGGTCAAAATTTCTAAAACTTGAATCACTCGACACCAAAGTACACTAGCCTCTAAGTTGTTTTGTAGACAAAATGTCAATCTTTGAAATTCACCACTAAAAAAAGAATGTCGACCACTTGTCATCCACAATTGGTTTGGGTTGGTTTAAATTATGACGTGTTGATTTGCATCTACATACAATGCTCACAATTTTATGCTACTTACAGTGGTCACAATTTTATTTTCTAAGACACTTTGGAATGTTCTCATTTTTCATTGTCTGACTAGTAGATTTCATCATGTTATCATAGATTTCGTCATGAATTTTTTATATTTTAGATACTCCTTATTAATAGTGTATAAACAAGTTACATCAACTACAAACTAAAGTTAATCACTACATCTATAATTGCATGTGATTATAAAAAATTGAGAGAAACAACATCACATATAAGAAAAGGGTATGTGGATTTTATTGAGAAATTTGAAACAAATATACTTTATTTATATTGGAAGAGTATGGTATATAATCATAAGTTCATTTGTTAAAGGTGCTTATTCATAAGCCAAGAAAGTTAAAGGTGGTTAACCATAAGCTAAGACGGTTAATGAAGGTGGTTAGTTAAAAGTGATTTTTATGTGCCTAATCAAGACATAGATAACATCTTTATAATAAGGTCATATGTGTACAAATGTTTCCTTTATATAATAACGACATATATACCTAACATAAGTTTAAGGTTAGTGTTTATGTATCTTATTGTTATAAACATGAGTTTCCTCCCTATCTTATATATACCATAACCTATCATTTATCAATATAAAAATCAACTTCAAGATTTTATTCATGGATATTTCTTCCTTCATTTAATTGAATTAGTAAGTGTTATCCAACCATTAGGTGTGCAAGTATCCCAACCATTATTGTCANTGTTATATTATTTTCAATTTATGCAAGTGTGATCCCATTTGGGTACTAGGGATGTAACAAGTGGTATCAAAGCTTCAATCAAGCTTTGTTGGTGTTTTTTTGTTAGTTCTTAAAAATAAAAGAGAGAATAAAATGACAATCAATTACTATTATTTCACCGATCAGGGTTGAGTTTCAAGAGCACTTCCATATCTTTATCAATGAAAAGAGAGAGACATTCTAGCTACAATTGAAGGGAAAAGGGTATGTGGATTCCATAAACCTAGAATATTATGGAATCCACATATCGTTTTCCATAGAATATACTAACTAGATCCGAAAACCAAAAACATGAAATATGGTACTACACATATAATATATTATCAAGGAAACAAAAGCTACATGAAATTTGGACATTTGAACAAAAATCTACAAGTTAAATGAGTACATCAATAAAAAAAGCATAATAACCTTGCAAGTTCAAAATCTGAGCTATGTAGATCGAGAATTGGATTTGTTCAACCGGTGGGTGATGGAAAAAATAAACAGCTCAAACAAAAGCCACAAACAGTGTCACAACTATAGCAGTTGTGTCGCACAGTCTCTTAAAGTCAGGTATATATAGATCAACTAGTCAACTAGCCATTAACACCGACCAATGAGATAAGCAAAATTTTTGTGGAAATAGCGATGAACTTTCGTTGCAATAGCAACGAACTTTCGTGGCAATAGCGACGAAAATCCTGACCAAGTTGAAAAACCTATTCTTCGCTATATCGATGAAATTTCGTGGCAATATAAAAAAAAATCCCACCCTATTTAAAAAAAAACATGAAAATAATGGAAACGTGGAAACATTTCGTGGAATAATCCGCCCATATGTAGTAGTGTCTTTAACCCAATTTGATTACCTATTCTCTTCATAGTTGACCAACCTATCCTCTGCATTCCCAGACTCGGGGAATATGAAGCTTCCTTTAATGCGTTGTAGTGTGATATAGGAGGCACACATAAATGTACAACGTAATACATGATCCACTTTTCACCCTGATGCTACGTCTCATCGTCGTAATATCACCCCCTAGGACCCTAACCAGGCCCTAGATACTCTTGTATATATCCACTCATCGAGATACACCGACTCACTTTGGAACCAAGTGCTTGTCATCATCGTTTCTTAAATATTCTCGCACTCGTGCCAAGCAAAATGGGGGTTTGCCAATTTGCAACGTAGATTTAAGCCTTCTTTTCTGTGATGCATTTAGTGAGGAATACCAAATGAGAACTCAGATATTTAGTGCAATGGATGGTAGTATTGAACTATTCAAATCAGATGCGATTTCAGGTTAAGAGATTTCACTTGTAAAAATGAAGATGAAATTCTTTGTTTGTTGACGGTGATGCCATCTTTTGTTCTATGTACATCCACGGATTGGTCATTAGTGACTCTAACTGCACCCAAAATCCCTCCATTTGCATCTCGATCTCTAACAAGACATGTGGATGTCGCTGAAAAATCAAGTTCTCGAGGTACCACAAACCACGGGGCATTTTAGAGTTCCTAACGTTTTAAACTGTTTTTTTGGAAAGTGCTCGACTTAAACTTCAAAAATTCTTCCCAAATACATCAGGTGGCACACACAGCCTATTTACATGTGTGACGCGGCCTTGGAAGGAAAACCACTAGTCACGGTCATTTTTCGTTGGCTACGATGTATCTGCGGGAGGGTATTATGCCATGAAAATCACCCAAGACTTGCACCTAGCTCAAACTAGTTATCTCTTCCTCCTGGGGTTCGTGGCCTAACGTGCAAGGGTCGGTGACTCCTGAATTAAGACCGCTAATAAATTTTTCTCGATTAATTTATGAAGAGTAGTACCTTGAATACCCAAAGATTTGTACCTTGTCTCAACATCGAGGTAAACAGAATACGGTTGTGAAACAAGGCCAAATTAACATAAATCTTCACTAAAACACTCGAGGTTGAAGGTCCAATTGCATTTCTCTCGAACCGTGGGGCCAGTCCTGGTTACGTATCCGTTCACAATTTCTCGGGGATCCTTGGACCTAATGTCTAGCTACACTCCAAAAAATTATGCCTCAACTTTGGACCGAGTCACACATTTACAAACCTTCGTGCATTGGTTGTTTAAGCAAACTAGGGCATGGAGCATCTCCTAAATGTGGGGAATTTTCGAATCTCATTTTTAAAACAAACACATTCGTTTTGAGGACTCTTACAAATTCCCTAATTGTCATGCCCAACTAAATTCCCTAAAATAACAATGTATAATTATGAAATTGCATTGGACTGAACGAGGTTGAGTCTTGACAAATTCATGGGTAAACTTGCCATTATCTTTTCTCTCAAATAATGAAGCTAGTCCAAGTTCTGTCTTCTCCCGCGTGTTGATTCCTAGGGACATTATCTTTATAATCATGCTAAATTCATGTATAAGCATTTAAAAGTTTGGCAACTTTGTAGCGCAATCGTGCTAACTTCAAAGTAGCTTGAGCATTGCAATCCATCTCATATTTGCAGCACAACGATGTGTATTTATGAAACTTGACCAAATTAATGCAACCTGTGTCGGACAAAATTTGCAAGTTGTGTTGTTGCCAGAACATGAGGCCAATCTGAGTTTCTTCTTGGCCCACATTTTTGTTTCTAGAGGCTTGAAATTTGCATTGTCCAACTTGAAGTGAGCTAATTCGCATTACAACAAGTGCACCTAGAGTATCATGTCACTTGAACTTCACAAGGAATTGCGAAAGTGGCTATCAAAAGTGTTCAATTTTCTACACACAAAACATGGAAATAACGCTATATGTTGCACGATACATCACACAAATTAATCATGTGTGGACACGTCGATAACAAATAATATTTTCCCATTATAATATTTCGAGCATCACGAAATAAATGAGAAAAAGATTTCAAATACATGTGCATATCCACTACTTGCGCATGCACGAGCCTTGACCATATATAGAATCAACAAAGATGAAGTGTCCTTTACACACACACACACACACACACACAGAGGGTATCATGTCACTTGAACTTCGCATGGAACTACAAAAGTGACTATCAATAATGACAAATTGTACGTGCTCTATATTCGATAAAATACACGCATGTGCGCACATACAGAGAGAGAGAGAGAGAGAGAGAGAGAGAGAGAGAGAGAGAGAGAGAGAGAGTAGTGAAGAAAACGTGTAGGTGGAAGTATATATGAAGAGTAGGTGCGACTAGGTGACATATAAAAATAGAAGGCGCATTAGGTGGAGCAGTGGGCGAGATTTAAAGGTAGTACGTGGTCTTGAAATAGGAAGCACATATATAAATTCACAATGTAATCCATGATCCGCTTTTCACCCCTATACAGTGTCTCTCATTACCATAATATCACCCCTTGGTGATCCATATTTGATCATTATATTATTTTTCATCTATCTTGATGCCTTCAAAGTGGAAAAAATTTGAGGAATCAACTTGCAGGGTCATTTTAATGGCAGGTCCCAGTTTGGAAAATTGGGGTTCAAAACTTTCTGGGGCCATTTTGACGAATCAAACATCGTTTTTTGCGCAAAAACAACAAGAAGGTCCTAAAATTGTTCTACACGCCGATACCTTTCCAACGGTGAGAGAATCTCCCTAATCGGAGTTTGTATGCGAAATTTATGCCTCTCGCAAGTTGACCTATTGTCTTGACCACCATGGTATGAGAGGATGCCATGTCATCCCCTGTTACTCACGCATATGAGGCTAGCCACGTATTTAATTTCAAGAAGATTCTATAAGGTTCTAAACCTTATCACAATTTAGGGTTGAGGAAGTCAAAACCCTACCCCTAGATGGCTATCGGGCTATGTTAAATAACGAGCCGCTAGGAGAAGAAGGGGTTCGATTATGATACTTTTGTATTTTGTTCCATAGCATAGAAGAACAACTAGGAGAGGGAAATTAGAGAGCTTAACATAGGGGGTTAATTTTATATAGCATCCTAACATGCCACATGTCTCAGGTAACTCCATAGAGAGTGCCTTCTACTGTGTACTTGCATTATTTCCATACCAGACAAAGGACACCAGGTCAACCTTACCTTCTAGTTTGGTTTTCTCCCGTAAGGGTTTCCCGGAGCAAATCCTTGTGTTGTTTTGTGGATGGTATGTGATTGTATTTTACTGTTCTATATTTTTTCCATTTTATCTATTTCACGCACAAGCAGAAAATCAATAACTAAAGATTTTTGAATCTAGAGGAATTTAACCTTCATAGTGTAGATTTGAGTTTTATTTATCATGTCGGTTGTGACGAACTGATCCAGTGGAATATCCATGACAGATTACGGATCATTAGGACCCTAAATAAGTCGTAAATATTATTGTATATCTCCACTCATCAAGATACCACGACACACTTTGGAATCAGATTGTTGTCATCAATAGGCATTAAATATTTTCTCACGCTTGTTGGGAAAAATGGGGGTTTTCCAATGTGTGGCATAAATCTAAGTCTTATTTTCCATAACATATTTAGTGAGAGGTACCAAATGTCTCTACTCTGTGATCCAAGTTGTCTATATAGTGCAATGGGATGTAGTTATTCGGGTTTTCCAATTTGATGAGATTTCAATGCCTTCAAATATTTCTTCCGTTAAAAAGCAAATGAAATTGTTTGCAAGATGTGATGCCATCTTGTGTTCTATGCCCATCCACAGGTTAAAACATTATCATTCATATCTCTATCTCTAATGACATATGTTGATGTCTCCAAAAACCACAAAAGAACAAAACCACCCAAAGTTTTGCAAGATGGAAACCCAGGTTAATATCATCAAATCAATCCACTCAAAACCCAATACAAGTATACAATACCGATAGTTTGAAGCGATCACCGCGGCTCACAAAAGCCAAGGTTTTCGAGAGTTTAAAATTAAGGTTGGGCTTCCCAGACCATCCCATTCAAGCCACAATACTAAAAACGTAAAACCGCCAAGCTTAGTTCCCTAAGTGAGTTTAGCTGCAATCCCTACTTTTGCAAACACATTCTTGTTGACAACACTTCCAAACAAATTATATGTGCAATTGTTATAATTGTTTTCTTTAATTAGACAATGGGCACCTTCCACATTTACAATCTTGAAAATAGATTGCAAGTATATGTATGTTTAGTCATAATCTATATATTCTTTGTTGAGCAAAACCTAATTTGGATGGTATTCCTATTATGGAGGATGTGTTTATGTCGATTGCATCCATCTTAATATCAATTTCCTCATGTAAAGTATAAATTTCACACTAACACTATCCCTTATCCAGATGGATGTTAGTGGCCTCCCACCCATTCCAACTGGCTCATTTTAGCAGTTTTCCAGCTTGGCAGTTTTTTCCTTAGTTTTCGGGTCCCTGACTGGAGAGGTCATTTTGAGGCCCTAAACAACATTTTTTAGGGCTCGCCACAGTCATACTGACCTTTGATAGATAGCAACAAAATGTGTAGTCCTCAGATATACCTTTCCAATGGGATATCGTGCGTCTAAAACGGAGATTGTACGCAAGAGTTACGACCCCAGGAAGATGATCTACTAACTTACCCAAACAGAGCCCACATGACTTTTGGCATTTCATCTCCTAGGGTTAGTTTTTTTGGATGTCTAGGGTTTTTGGAATTCCTGATTATTGTAAAATGGTCTTCAGAGCCTCATTGTAATGATCTTCTTGCGAATGAGCGCAACCGTCACATCTCTTCTCAGAGATAAGTTGCCACCAGTCTAGCAAGCTTGTTTCTGATGCATTTTGTAGTTTCAGCTTATTTCCTTATTGAATAGAAACTAGTTTTACTGTATATCTGTAATTATGCGTTAAGCATCTTTTGATAATAATCTGTATTCATTTCATTCTACAAATATATTCTGGATCAATCCACATATTCGAAAAAACAACTGTTTCCGTTTTATGTCTTTTCTCGGACAATTTCGAAATAACTTTCCCAATCGTAATCCACAAGGCTTTGTTCCATTTTGCAACTCCTATTGTTTTACACTTCCAATTCTCTAGCTGTTGAGAATTGTCCAGCAATTAAATCAAAATAAAAATCGCTCTGTTGAGATTTGAAAATAAAAATAACTTCCTCTGTTGAGATTTGGAAATA